>VYZP01054996.1:3569-18634 GCA_013400635.1 Hypocryptadius cinnamomeus
TTTTTTTTTTTTTTTTTTTTCCCTAGGATCCCTTCCTTAACTAAGGACTCCTATAAGATAATACTGAGCCAGGAGAGGCTCCTGAATATATCTTAGATTACCATAATTATACACAGCGAGTGGCTGCGTGGTACTTAGTTCCCAGCAGGGGTTAAACTACGACAATATTTATACACTATATAATAATAACAGCAGCAGAAGGCAGTGGTGTAAATTTGAGATGCTTTTCCACTTTTTAAAATAAAATTTACAATACACTTAACAATGAGATAAACAGCAAATATAAATGCCTCCCAAAGTGTGCTCCTGGCAACAAAAAGTGTTTATTCACTTGGAAGCTGTCTAGAAGCTGAAGTCTTGCCAATAATTTTAATCTTATCTCTCAAATATGGCAAATTATAATATTTTTCATTATTTATAATATAGCTTAAATGTAGCTTAAGGAAAATACTTTAGGATAGATAAAAAGAATAATTGTTGTCATAACATTCTTCAGTTTTTTTAGACTGCAACTGATACACTCAAATATGCATCTCCCCTGTCAGAACTGTCATTCAAAAGTTGTGTCACAGAAGCTCTTAGGTCTCAAAATTTCATAGTTTTGATTAGCTTTCAAGAAGAAAGCAGATTAAACAGCTTGTACCTTTGGTGAATTCTGGGAAAGCAATTGTCTTTTCTAACTATCAGCATGCTGCCTAGATAATGCAAATAATTAAATTACATGTACTGACAATAGTCCAGATACAGCAGTGATGCTCTTAGACCTATAATTACTTTTTTTAGTTTGAATTCTTATTAAAATCTCCCTCATAGGAAATGTTTTAAGGAATCCAATAATGAAAGAGACTTTTTTCTGAATTTTGAAAATCTACAATGAATGTAATGAATTTTTAATCCACTGAACATTTCAGATAAGTCTAAAATGCATGTTATCTGTTCATGTTTGTTTTACTTGGAGAAAGTGCCATTCTTATTTCACATCATTATCTTCACAGATATTACTGAATAATAAAATCATGTTTTGCAATTCATTTCTATTTTCATGGTACATTATCTAGTGAGAGCACACAACTAAATAATATATATGAAATGGATTTTGAGAAAGCATTCTAAAAGGCTTTGTTACATTGTGAACAAACAGCAAAATAATTTTTTTTTCTTTTCACTTTTATGGTCATGAATGGTCATTATCTAAATTGTCTAGAAGTATATGTAATAAAAGACCAAAAGAGAACGTAAAAAATGGATCCCTTACTCATATTGGTGTGTCCAACTATGCAAATTATTAACCAGCTATCTTACTTTAAACACTTGTAAAACATGCTAGATACTTTCAGAAGTAAGAAAAACATATGTTTATTTCAAAGGTGAAAAGAAAGCCATGTGAACTTGTCAAGTAAGAGCTCGTTAGATGTTAAAGAAATGTTTCATTTCTTTATAATAATTAAAATGGCCTCAGTAGTTTGAACATACCACTGCTGTAGTTTCCCCATATTTCAAATAGAATTCCTTTTCTGGATTACATTGCAAGATACTCTGAAGACCTTTCATTAAAAAAAATACTGCAGCAGACACAGATTATTTAAAAGGTGTCATAGATCGAGTAAAATAGAATTATCTGACAAAAACTAGGAGTTTTCAGAAAGTGCTAATATTACTTGGACTTTGACAGTGGAAATATTTTTTTCCAGAAGTTCTCTGGTAGTCTACCTACAATTTTAATTCCATTAAGATGCACTATTTTATTATCTGGATTTTTAACTACTTAGTAGAAGCACAAGTGAGAACTCAGAAGTTTATGAAAGGTTCAATCCACAGAAAGCATAGCAGGGTCTTGAGAAAAGGTGCTTGGCTGTTGAAGGAGTTATCTGAAATAAAAAGGGAAACTAAATGCAGCTGGAATCTGAAATTTTAATTTCAAATAAAATGTAAATTGAGGAGGGTAAGGAGGGGGAGAGAGTGTCACTCTAAATCACAATCTACAAATACAGTGTTCATATTTCCAGCAAAATGGCATTTAAAAATACAAATCAAATCGAAACCTTTTCCTTTGATCAAGTCAATTATACTCTGTTGATGATGTAGACGTCCTTTGCTTCAACGCCAAAGTGATAGTAAGTCCCCAAAATATTCCATTCCAAATTTATCTTTTCATTTCTCTGAACAGCTCTTCTGTAATGTTGTCACAGTCTACAAAAACAATATCTACACAAAGTAATGCTCTACTGGTTACATGAGCATTCAGAAAGAAATGCATTACTTATGACATCTTCATTTGTAGGCCTTGTTAATTTACTAGTAATATTTGTTCTTCAATTTGTTTCTTAAAAAGGCTGCTGTTAATAACACTGTCCCTGCTAAATTTTAGAGCTGTTATATATATATGGAAGTAATATAAAACATTCATTGGTACAGGAAATTTATGTATTTCTATATTGGATGCATGAAGTGCAAATATATTTCTGTACTGCCTATATTTCTGTTACATTTAAATAATGATCACTGTCCTAAATCAGAAAGTCTCTTCTATGGTTTTCCACAAGAAAAAGTTCTAGCCAGAGACAAAAAGAAATAGGAACAATTCCTAACACATAATTATGTTAAATCCTCATGGTCAAATAAGTCCATATTCCCTACCCTGTCAAATTTAGTAAGAGCTCTATTTGTCAAATGGTATGTAACTATGACAGTAGTCTCTCATTCTTTTATATATGTTTTATCTGAGCTGAGGCTTTAATCAACAATCAGACACTGATTATTCTCCAAATTCTGTAAATAACCAGGTAACTGTGACAAGATACATTTTAACAGTAGTCAAGGTTTTAAAATATTCTAGTATTATTGGAATACTCTCGTTAATAACTGAAGGTAAGCCAGTATTCACTTATGATGAAAGAAAATGAGTAGTCCACAAAAATAATTAAAAATGCCAATCTTTATCTGCAAATGATCTGCATTTTTATGGTACCATTATGAAATAGTAACTTAATAATTAATACTTAATTTTCATGAGATATTTGTTTAAATAAATTATTGATGGTCTCCTAAAGAAAATAGTCAATTTAAACAAAAGAGAGTTTGTTAATTATGTTGATTACTCTCAATAAAACCAACAGTGATATTTTAATTATATTTTCAGTTACTCTGTTCAGTCAACATGACAAATGTTAGTCTAGAACTAGTTGTTTTCATTATGTGAATAGCCATGTCCCTGCTGATGGAACTCTGCTTTTAGATCATAATGAAACACAACACAAATATAGGTTTATAGAAAGTTACAGGTGCTGACAAGTATTAGTTGTGCTTTTTACTTGTTAGTATTGCTACCCTTGGAAATTCTAAGGCTTATGGAATGATGTCCATGAGCTATGTATTATGGAAACATGAATTTCAATAAAATTTGTAAAATCAACATTCCCAGGTTATATAGTGGGGGCTGGAAAATTCCTGATCTCATGAAGTCAATGGTAACACTCCTACAAATTTTCTTCTCTTGAGTCCAATGCCCCATTACTAAATTTCCACTAACATCAGCTGAAAGTTGTCTGTGTTGTTCTTTGAAATATTTTGTCTCTTTCAACACGTCTGACACTTTTTAAAGATTAAAACACTTGCAAAATACAATCATAAGGAGAATTATCACCACTAAAGGGAAATAAGTTTATATTGTTGTGTAGGTATTTTAATTGAGAAAATTAAAATCTGAGAAAATTATGATAGGTAAGGCTAGATGTTTGTAGAAAATTTGGCTAAGCTATTGAAGATTTATTTCCATATATGTACAATGCTGCCTGTCACTCACTCCCTAAAATAAAGTACTTCATACACATAACATCTGAATTCTTCAGAGGCTTAAACAGATTTAAATAATGATTCAGCACAAATTATCATTTGTGGTCTCATGCACTGAGAACAAAGGGTAAAAATGCAGAATCCCTTTATTACTAACTAAACGTCTACTGTAAAGGTCTCATGGAGAAAGTGAGCTCCAAACAGATGTTTTACATTTTTAATGTATTTGTCTGGAACGAATTGCCTGTCTTTATTCAGTCTGTACAATATACATGAATTACAAGAACATTGTCAAGATGTATTGGAGGAGGACAAATCAAAATGTAGGGAACAGATATATCCCAAATATGGTCATAATTATTCCATAAATTACTAGGAGGCATGTCAACAGCACTATGAATAGTATTGACTTTCATTCCTGAGTTACAAAATGTAGTACATTTTCTGAATTATTTATTTGGAAGAACAAAGTATCAGTTTCCAAACAAAATGTAAGGAAACTGTTTGAAGCGCTGTATTGAGTTTGTGTGGCCAGATTTTGGTAGCAGGAGGCTGCAGGGGTGGTTTCTATGATACACAGCTAAAAGGTTTCCCCATGTCCTAGAGAGCCAATGCCATCCAGCTCCAGGACAGACCCACTGCCAGCCAAGGCCAAATCCATCACTGATGGTGACAGCACCTCAGGGATACCAGACTTAAGAATGGGAGCAAAAAAACTGTTCATTTGCAGTCAGAGGGAGATATGGGATGAGAATATGTGAGAGCAACAACCCTGCAGACACCGAGGTCAGTGCAGAAGAAGGGGGAGGAGATGCTCCAGGCACCAGAGCTGAGATTCCCCTGCAGCCCGTGGTGCAGACCAGGTGAGGCAGCTGTGCCCCTGCAGCCCATGGAGGATCACAGGGATGCAGAGATCCACCTGCAGCCCATGGAGGATCCTGTGCTGGAGCAGGTGGATGACCAAAAGAGGCTGTGATCCCATGGGAAGTCCATGCTGGAGCAGGTTCACCAGCAGGACTTGACACCCCATGAAGAACGCACACTGGAGAAGGACTGTCCCCCTTGGGAGGGGTCCACGTTGGAGCAGGGGAAGAGTGGGAGGATTCCTCCCCCTGAGGAGGAAGGAGTGGCAGAGACAGCGTGTGATGAACTGACTGTAGCCCCCATTCCCTGTTCCCCCCGAGCCCCTGAAGGGAAGGAGGTAATGAAAATCATGAGTGAAGTCAAGCCAGCAAATAAGGGAGGGAATGTGGGAAGGTGTTCTAAGATTTGGGTTTATTTCTTATTTTCCTACTCTGATTTGATAGCTAATAAATTAAACTAATTTATTCAAGTTGAGTCTGTTTTGCCTGTGACAGTAACTGATGAGTGATCTCTCCCTGTTCTTTCCACAACCCATGAGCCTTTTGTTATATTTTCTTTCTTTTGTCTGCCTGAGGAGGTGAGTGATAGAGCAGCTTTGGTGGGCACCTGGCACCCAGCCAGGGTCAGTACACCACAAATATAGATATCATAAGTAATCCAAACTAGCTGCATCTCAATCTTTTTACATTTTAAAACAACCAATTATGGGACACACTGAGACTGTTTGTATGGAAAAAATATACTTTGTGGATTACTGAACTCCATAAAGCTATTGCAATCTGGCATTTAGGAATAAAGGTCAAAACCTGTAAGTTTCAGATGGAATAATATTCTGTAACCTGAAATCCCCAACTATAAAAGATAGAACACTACTGCCAGTGTTCGAAGAACATTGAGATTCTGCATTTTAAAAGAATAACAATCTGGGAGAAAAACAGAAGAGTGGTAGCTAAAAGAGTCAATACATTACATTTTACATATAATTATTTTTATGCCTTTCTGTTTAGTCACAAAAAAAATATTTAATCTGGCAAGTGTTTCTTGCCTTTTCATGCTCTCTGCAGATGAAAAACCCATCTCTTTGCATAGTAAAAGTGCATATATTTACTTGGGGACAAAACAAACAGCTGGAAGAGTGTTGTTGGAATATGCTGGAATCACACAAAAATAATGTAGATCTAATCATTACCACAGCTTGTGCAGTCTTAATATTGGAAAGCAGAGGCATAGGAGTTACAGAAGTGAGGCAAACTACATTGACTCCACGGTTTCTGGTAGTGAAAGTATGAAAATTCATGGCTGAATTTTTCTCCAGTAGCTCATATTTTAAGCAGTAAAGAATAATTTTTGAAGAGTAATTTTCTTCAAGTTAAACCTGACCAACTTCAAGTGAATTTAAACCTTTTGACTATGTTTTATGATGTTTGGTATAGTGGTTTTCAGTCATGAAATTGCAAAACCTGAGGAGATTGGAGTTTAAGGAACCCTTTGAAAGTAAACACAGGTATGACAATTTATCTCACCATTCTCAGAGCCTCAAACTCTTCAGAAAATGGAATTGCTAGAAAAGAAAAAAATCCAAGCATACAATTAATATTTCTTACTAAAAATAAACAGGGGAAGAGAATTCTCCTTAGAAATTATAAACAGCCACTAGCACAATAATTTATTCTTATGTTAGCATCTGTGCTGAAAACTCCTTTGTACAGAACTGCCAAATTCATTCAGTTTTGCAGTCTGATAATATTATTGCTGGTTCATATCTTTGTGATGTTCCATTTGCACAAAATATCCTGAAAGCTGCTGTTATTGGCCATCTGACAATTTTCTCCCCCTCAGTCCAGACTGGACTGCTCTCATGCAACATTTCAACTTTTGACATTCCCTAGAAATCTTCATTGAAAAAAAAGTGAGACAATAATTTTTCATTGGAAAAAAAAATTTTTTTTAAAATATCATACAACTTACTTTAATATATAAAGAAATATATACATACATTCCTTCATATGGTAGCCTGAGAGACCAAACCAAGATCAGGTTTCTTCTTTATTGCATGATGCATACATACCAAGAGATTTTCAGTCCCTGTTCAGACAAGCTTTCAATTTGAATAAGCAAGGAAGACAAATGGAGGAAAAAATTAAATATTAATATCTCTAGTTCGAGTTGGAGAACTGTGCTAGAGAAAAGCAACTGACTTCCAGGGATTGAAAGAAAGAGCAGAGCCAGGATTTGAGTGCAGAATTTCTGCAATAGTGCAGCATCTCAATTTAAACATTTTCTTTCTTCTGTGCCATGTAGGATTTCACATATGATACTTTTTAAACCAAATCTGGTTTGCAGTCCTGACTATAGCAACCACAGTTTTGCTTGTTCAGACCAGAATAACCATCCTCCATTTATTCTGGAACCTGAAACTCTTGTTCCAACCTCTTCCCTGCAGAAGAAATGCCAAAGGAAAAGAATGTTTTAATAACATACGGATAACCACAAAAGTAAAGCTAGAGTAATTTTATGTGAAACTTGATCTTGTAAAAGAAAATCTGTATATTTTAGCTAGCTTATTCACTCTTCTAGAAAGTATAACTACAGCATTAAAGTAAGTAAATAAGAGAATATCTTCCTATTTTTCAGAATTAGAGATGGAGTATTAGGTGCCTTACTAAATTCTTTGATTACAAGTAGACTGCTTTCTTTCAGTAAATCACTAAATGTAACCAGATGCCCTATCACACATGGCTTGCTACCTCTAAGGTAGATTTTCAGGTGCCTTGCTTGGCTGCTCACAGGAGACACACACAGAAGCAGCGTGGTCTCAAGAATGCATGGAATGGGCAGCTCAACAGGGAGGCTCCATGAGACTTTGTACATTTCCAGGCAAAGAAAATCGAGTGGAAAAGTGTTGGGGTTTGTGACTTTGGATTAAGGCATTCATGCCAGAGCCTAATTCAGGCATCTCAGCCTTTTCTTAGCTTGTAAGTATGAGAAATATTTCTTAGGATCACCTCATGAATGCATGAAATGAATCCTCCATGTAAATGTTCACAGAACTGGTCTTCAAAACAGTTAATTAGAGGACAGTACTGTATGCATCTTAGTAACCTTGGACTAATCCTGGTGTGAAAAACCAAAAATGAACAATTTTCCCTTGAAATTGCTAGGACACATTCACTTGGGATAGGATGTGTTTGCAGTTGATGTGGTTGGGCTGCTTAGTGAGCATCAATCAACTGAAAAATACCAGTGATCTCTGTCACGTGGAAGATTAAAAACACATCTTGGTATTTTCACTGTAGTATGCTCCTGCATAATAGGTAATATAGACTGTCATGCATCATGTAAATGATGTATAGGCTGTGAGCTGGCTCCTTCCTCAATGGCAAATTTGCATCTAAGAATTTAGCATATGTTGTGTAAGGAAGTTTTACAGTAGGCCTTTTGCTGCTGAGCTGTAATGCTCTAATTTAGTAACCTAAAGTATCTTTATAACTGGACTGGAATAAGTGATGTGTTATTCCCACAATGCTTATTAATGTAGAACATTGACATATGCTCTGAAAAACTGCTTGTAATGCACTCCTTGTACCAGTTATCTTGCTTGTTTATAAATAACAAATTTAGATCTTTTAAATCAAATAAAGGCAACTTCTTATTTTTTATAAAAAGTCTTATTTTTGATGCATGCAAATGGCTGGCCTTTATAAAGGCAGGGTAAATGCTATGAATACAGAATATTATTCTTTTGCAAACACTCTCAGTAATTATGCATAACTATTTTCTTTCCTTTTTCATAAGTTTTAGCAGGATGAATGCAGCAAATTATAAGGTTATTTTAATCATCTCTTAAATGCAAATTGAGTAGAGAAACCGAGTCAGCTATAAAGGCAGCTATCAGAAATTATACTCTCCTGTTAAAATATATGTTAGATTCTTTCATTTCCCCAAGTAACTTCCTTACAGGTTTTCCCCCTTGTAATTGTTGAGTGTAACTCAAAAGGCAGCTATTTGAAGTGATTGATCTAAAAAGCTCACAGTCCACAAACCTTCATTATGAATTGCACACACACTTATAATCCACCCTGTAACCTTTACTTCCTGCCCCTGCCCTAGCCTCAGGCTCCAAAAAGAGTCATTTGCCATGCAAATCCTTACACTTTTGAAATTAGCTTTCCAGTCACTTATCATAATTTGTTGATAGGGTTTCCTGTCCACAAACTTCACAAGAGGCATATAAAACCCAGTGTTAGTTATGCAGTCAATGTGCAGTAATGACAATGAACATCCACAGGTGTTAATTCTTCTAGAAAAACATACAAAATCATCTGTGTCTTTGTTTAATTAATTTTAAATAGTTACTTAAAATTAACTTTCTTAACTTCATAAACTCACATATTTAAAAGGATACTTTAAAAATCTGGAAAATAGAGAATTAAAACATTAATTTCTGTAAGTCATTTCCACATCTTATTACAAGATCTACTAGGCATAGTAGGAAAGTGCTACACTCTTGATTTTTCAAGAATTTACAAAGAAACAGCAGATCCAGACATTATAGGTATGTGTCTCTTCCACATGCCCTCTGCAATCCAGCCAAATAGTTTCCAGTGCACATATTAAATGTTGCCATGCTGGGAGCCTGGTTCTACTAATGTTTAAATATTTCCTTAACACAGCAAGCCTCATGAACTTCAGTGGGCTACTCACATATTTTAAATTGAAAAAGGTATAGAACTGGGAATAGAAAGGGATGCAGACTTCACCTTCCTTTAAACTTTGAAATATCGCTGGGTGGGGAAATACATGCCAACTAAACTATGATGTGTCATATGCTCAGTATTGATATTATATTTTAATTTAATTTTGTAGCCTATAATGAACATGATGAACTATATATATGAATAGAAATGAAAGTTTTACTTCTTACCTATAGTGGGAAATTCTTTCTTACAAAAGGAAAAAGGTGGTACCAAATACTAATTTTCTTTATTTCATTAAGGTCTATGTGATCTCAGGTTGAATGGCTAGAGTATAGAAAATGGATGGCTCAAAGGAATAGAATTGTCTAAGCATGGGCAAAAGTTTACCCGAGATATAGCAGAGAGTAGCTGAGAACAAAAACGGAAAGATGATTGAAGAAACAAAATACTGAAAACTGACATAAAAAATTTTAACCTCATAGTTCTAACTAGCATGTTTGTAAGTCTTGGTTTCTTGTGTGATATTCATAGAATGTTAAAACTTATTATGTATTAACAGTTTAAAAAGAGTATGTAAGTCAAATTTGCATAAGTTCAACTTATACATATAGATATATACGTATATACTTTTGCTGCTATGATGCCTAAAAACTAATATCTGATGTGGTTACCACATTACATTCACACTCCCAAGGATCAGTCTCTGCCACAAATTACAACACACACCTTTTTATGGTTAATAAAGAAAATATTTTCATTTTAATAACTATGTTATTGGCCATTATTTGGCTTCTATTATATGATAATTAAATAGCCAATATAAGACAACATGTAAAATGGCTCTGACACTGCAAGTATTGGTGTGAATGGGGTGTCTTGCAGAGCTGGGGCCTCAATCAGCAGAATTAAAGAATAACTGAATCATCAAGGTAGGAAAAGACTTTCAAGACCATTGAGTACAACCCTTGACCAAACACGACCATGCCAACTAAACCACAGCACTGAGGGCTATGCCCAGTTATTTCTCAAACACTCACAGGGATGGTGACTTCACCACTTCCCTAAGCAGCCCTTTCCAATGCTAAACAACCTTTCCATGAAGAAGTTCTTCCTAATGTCCAACCTGAACCTTCCCTAGTGCAACTTGAGGCCACGTCTTCTTGTCTTGTCACAGGTGACTCAGAGAAGAGATCAACCCCCACCTTGCTCCAACCTCCTTTCAGATGGTTGTAGAGAGTGATAAGGTCTCCCCAAGCCTCCTTTTCTCCAGGTTAAACATTCCCAGCACCCTCAGCCACTATTCATAGCACTTACTCTCCAGATCTTTCACAAACTTGGTTGCCCTTCCCTGGACATGCTCCAGCACCTCAATGTCATTCTTTGTTCCAAGCATTCACAGATTTGTCTACTAACTTCAGGAGAGAATATGTTGTTCTTCCTGCAGAACTGGCACAGCTCAAATAGAGAAATAGAATATAATACATCTAGACCAGATTTGGTTATTGACTGTGCTGAAGCTTCATATGATATGTGGTACAGCTGATGGTTGTTTTCACAGCCATAAAGGAGCAGCAAAAGAGAAAACCCACTACTACTTCTGCAGCAACAGCCTCAACTAAACAGAAAAAAAGGATTCCCTACACTGAAGTTGCTTTTTCCCATGAGTGCACCTGAGAAATGTCCTCTGCCAGCACTGCACCAACCCCATTCTCCTTTTTAAGAAGTCTGTGGAGTTAATAAACTAATATTTTATTTCTCTCCTATTTTTGTTATTGTCTAAAAGTCGCAGATGCATGTAGGTAGATACCTGCAAGTGGCAGAAGCCTGAGCAGACTGTGTTGTTCATTTATCTTGCAATGCAAAGAAGGTAAGGGAAAGCAATCCATTATGCACAAACAATTCAAAATATTTCCAAGTTGCCCTTGGCAAGCAGGTGCAAGCAGGTGTGTACTTATCCCAAACACAGCTTATATATATATAGTCCTTTCCCCCAACAAGCTAGAGAGACAGCTTATATTCTGAATCTCTTTTCACAGGATTCCAGGCTTTTGAACTTACAAAGGCAAATCTAAATTGCATATCTGTAGTACAACCATGATCTTTATTACTTTTCATGATGTTGGACTGGGTGTTTTGTATCTGAATCTCAATGCAGTAACATTTAGTTCAATGCGTGTAGGTCTCCAGGCATCAGTTTAGGAAATTATTTATGCGATTACATGTATGGCATGTTACTCCTTAAATCTGCAATTAGTCCATTGAAAAGGTCTTCAAAGTTTGTTTGGGTTTTTTTTGGGGGGGTTTGTTTGTTGGTTTGTTATTTTTTGTTTTGTTTTGTTTGATTTTTTTTTTTTTTATTTTTTTCAGGTCATCTGTGAATTATCTTTTAAAATTCTAGTTCCTGATCAGCTTTACCATAAATGATGATTTACCTGATGTTAACATTTTATATATATCCTCAGAAAAAAAAAATTATTCATTTTAAGAAGTTAAATGGTACTAATTCTTACAGCTTTCAATTGTGGGTGAAAACAGATCAGAAAGCAAGTGTAGCAGCAGATGTCACACAATGTAAATACTCTGTTGGGTCATTTTATGGTTGCCTATTACAGAAAGATAGCTAGATAGCTGGAATAATTGCCAAAAAAAATATGTGATTGCCAAAATTGACTTATATGTGTATATCATATGTGATATCAGTTATTCACAGAAAAAAAAAAATTGTAAGGACTAGGCTGTAAGGGTACTGCATGAGTCACTTGTCTAAATTTGGTAAGTAGTTTTAGTATTAAACTTCAGTCCTTTATATCAGGTTCTGGATACCAGTACTTGTCCTGCAATCATTGGTTTGTCGTAACAACTTGAGACTTACCATGAGCATGTTGTATAAATTTTGCCTGAACTCCTCTGGGACACCTTCACAATTCCTTGAAATTCTATATTACTTGAGGTGATATTTCATCACGTGTCTATCTTGTGGGTGAAATTCATTCTGTAGGTTGAAATGTGGCATTAGAATAGCATCCATACATTTGGAATTCTGGAATCTCTTTCTAGATAAGAAGATATGTAATTTCTGTTAAATCAGACACTACAAGTAAACAGTTTTAATTTTTTTTTTCTCTTGTAATTGCATATTTATAATCCATGCAGCAACTTCCATATAATCAACTAGATAAGCATCTAAAAAAGAGCAGATGAGATAAACTATCAGCTGCTCTGGTTTTGATTTGACTAAACTGTGTCATATAAAAATGAAAGTAATCTTGTGAGCCATCTGCAGACATTTCCTTTTCCTCTGAGGTTTACAGAACTACCAGGAGGTGTGATCTATGTGCAGTTGGGGTGCAATGCCTCAGAGGCAGGTTCTCTACTCTTCTGTTGTGTATGTACAAAGAAATATTTTCTTTCCAACATTTTTATGGCATCTTGTAAACTGTTCATCGTTCAAAGACAACAGTCTTCTCATAGAAATTGTCCCTATGGATTTGGGAAAGGGTGGTTCCGTATCAGTAGTACGAAAAATGATGGCCAGCATGGCCAAGGGAAGTGCTGCCTGGAGGTAGTTTGGAAGGTGATTGCTTGGGAAGCTCTCTGTGCTGGGTGTATCACTTCTCACAGGTTGGGAGGGCAAAGTGGACCACAGCTTAGCTACAACCATGTTTATTAGATCAGCTGCAGTGCCATAAAAAAGACCTGAGTGTTCATCTGTCTGCTGGAGAGCAATAGGAGGGAGAAAAGGAAATTACACTACATTTATAGCATTTGGCCATTCTTGGTCTGAGACAAAAGTAATGACAATTGTGGTGAACTCTAAAGCCAGCAGAATAAATCCTCATTATTTACAGTCAAACTTTCATTATTTGAAAATCTGCTAAGGTGAGATAAGTCTCAGGTAAACTTTAGATTTTTACAGTGCACTGTTTCTAATAGTCCATGCATTACACAGTTAGGAATAAATGTACAAAACTTAGTTGTATCTAAATAATGTACACCTTGATTTGAGAACTGAAAAATACGGTTGCAATTTTTCCTTTTTTTTTTTGCAGGGGAAGGTGGGAAAGAGTGAGCTCTTCCACATATTCTATGACCTCTACCAATCTCAAAGAAGAAATAGCATGCTCGAGAAAAGAATACTCTGTGCATATAAGTTAGTACATAGCAAAATTTAACCTTCACCCTCCCGTATCAAGTATAGACTATAGGATTTGGTTTTTTTCATCAACTTCAGGAGACTTTCCAAATACAGTAACATCATCCTGATAATACTAGATTCTGAGCTTGTTATTATGACTTAGTAACATTTTCAAAAAACTAGGGATGTTGATTCAGGTCCATTTGGCAGATGATTAAAAGAGAAAAGTTCCATTAAGTGCAACAAATGCTATGAAGCTCAAACTGTCTGGATACTTGGCAATAGCCATTCTTTAAATCAATAGTATAAAACATGCTCTACAACTATGACACCAGTATCTGTAAATGGTTAACTGTCAATTGTCAATGGCTTTGGCTTCCCCTAAGTCCACACAAACCCATATTTTATGGTTTTCTTTTTGTCACCACTGTGCTAACACTAATTTAGGAAATGCAGTGGCTCCATTAGTATCTTCTGGGATATTTTCTTAATTATCTTGTAACTCAGCATCTCTTGTTCAATTGTAGAGAACATAATTTCCATTGTAAAATGGCACATTAGATTGAATTGTCATGCTGTGAATAAATCATTCTGCACACATATGGCATTTTCATGTAACAGCTGATACTTCTTTTGTAAGAACTGAAACTGGAATTTGTATTGAAACAGTTTCACTGTATTGAAGCAATGCATATTTATATATATATATATATATAAAAACACTTGCATAAGAAGTGGAGGTCACAGATTTCTGCCTAACAGGAGTATTACTGTACACAAGAATAAAAATTGACAGTAGACATCAAAAGTAATTTGTCTACGCAGGAAACAAGATTAATGTTCTTTAGGTGACTTACTAGATAATGTCAAGCCTAAAACTTCCTTAGCAGTTCAGGTAAATGCATTCTCTGCATACTGAAGCTAAGAAATCAGCCTCCAATGTTATCTTAATATCATTTGACTGTTCTTTGGATGCAAGAAAATGTTACTGGACACAAATACATCCATAATAAACAACTGATTCCATCCATGGTCAAACCAGTAACATCTGGTACTATAACATCATATAAATATTGCTTAGGTAAAAATTCATTATGTGTTTTAATGCAAGATCTTTCTGCAGTATTTGCAGGTTATCCAATCTGGTTTACAATACTCTGTAAATATTTAAACATACACGCACACAGACATATATATACACACTTATACATGTTATATATGCTGAGCTTTTAGCCATAGTTCCAGTGGTTGCAGTTTGAAGGCAGTTCACCATTTCTCAATTCTCCTACTGCCAATTCAGTTAGAGAAGCAACAGTTACGATCTCCTATAGTGTCAGGTCCAACTCATGAAGTAAACAGTATCTATAATCAATAGCAAATGTTTTCTTTCACAAGATGAACTTGACCTTTTTCTGCTGTACTTCTAGACTTACACAAGACTTTAACTCCCTTAAAGCAGACGTGTACTGCTCTATTGAGGCATGTGGTTTCTGTGTATGCTAGCAAACTTTACTGGATTCAGCTACAACATTTATTGCAGGAAAAAAAAAATCTATTTCAGGAGTACAGAGTCCTTT
>VYZP01054998.1:0-28613 GCA_013400635.1 Hypocryptadius cinnamomeus
AGCCTCACTGCCTGCAGTACTTAGACCTTCTAACTGACAAAAGCAGCCTCAGACAATTACAACTGCTAGTGCCCTTTCTTACTAAGGGTGGTATGGGTAAGTTAACTGACCACTGGATGGACCTCTTCCCAACACTAACCCTTTCCCAAATGCTTCAGAACAGTCTTCAGGGCAAAAGCCAGTTAATCCCTGTTCAACTGACTCACACTTTATCATAAGAGACAACCTTTGAGCCCCTAGTTATGTCTACATTAGAAAGCTGCAGGGTGCAGTTGAAGCAGTTCTGTTGAACAATGCAGTGTCAGAGGCATGACACTGACACCATACTGTACAGACACAGTATATATGAGAGACTCTGTAGTCATTGAAAAGTTACTGATGAATATCAGCATAAGTGCAGCAGTATTTTGATTATTTAGATCATATCACAAAGTATATCCACATGTTCACAGAAGTCACTATTTCATTCTGAAATGTTAGGAAGCAGTTTGCTTTAAAGTTCCATTTCCTAACACAGCCAGTTTCTAAACTAACAATTTGTTAACTACATGAAACTTCAAAATCAATGCCTAGTCCTTCCATTCACTGCTTGCTATCATTATACTTTAACACAGGACAGTCCTGTACACTACCAATGAAACAGCAAGAGCACAGAGATGGCAAGTGCTGGAAGCTAGACACCAGATTTCCACCAGGAGCTATGATCACTTTTACCAACTTAATAGAAAAGGCATATCATTCTCTCCCACAAAGACAGAAAGTTTTCCCTCAAATAACTGCACAGCCCTCACTGGGAATTTTCCAGCAAGACTGAAACTTTCATTGTTGCCTGTAGTCTTGGGCTAATCTAATTACTTAATTGTCCAAACTTACAGTTCTGTCTTTAAGAAGTTGAGAGGCAACACCCTACACTTAGAGTTCAATGGGTTTTGTCCAACATCATGTGTATTTTATGCAGCAGTATGACAGTCATGTTTGTATAAGAATCCACCTATTTTTTTTGCATCTTTGCTAAACAGCAAGTGAGAGACAAAGTCCCTGTTTAAGCACTAGATTTCAATCCCCAGAAAATCAGAGTGCAACCAAGCTAAACAATTTAGCTGTCAAATGCTGCATGTATAGAACAATTGCCCTGCATTAGTATTCAAAGGAGTTTACATAGTCCAATTAGTGCCAGCAACAGCATGAATTGGTACTTCCTACCTTGCTTTAGCAAGACTTACTCAAACAAGTAATTTGCCAGAGTTAAGCTACTTCATGCCTGCCACTCTCTGATCCATATCCTTTGGTGTTGCTGCCCTGCAGCCAGAGCTGCATTGTGTACTTCACAGTGATGCTGCATGGCACTACAGCATTTCACAGCACACAGGAGAACAATTCTAAAGTCAGTCTGTCTCCAGAACAACTTTATCACGAGACTGAAAAAATGTTAATCTCTAAAATGGTCAATGTGTCATGGCACATTGTGTGTGATTGGAATTTTGTATCAAATTGCTGCCACTTTGCTCTACCCAGCACTTAGCCTGGGAGCATTTAAAGAACAAGTTCCCATAAGCTGTTTGCAGTGACATTCAGAGACTACCTCTCAACCTATTATTTGAAAAGCTGCTAAAATCCATACAATAAGGAATATATGTTTTCATTATCTGCTAACGTAGAAGCCTCTGCTACTGTGAGTTTGCCAGCCTTCGCTAGACAGTTAAGTCATTTATTTCTAAGCAAGCTCTATAAAGCCCTGAAATCCCTCCATTTCTCAAAGCATAATCACACTCCGTTTATCCTCTGTGTCTCCATAGCCAGAAGAGATCTTTGAATATTGAACATTGTACCACAGTAGCTTAAGAAGCATGCTGTTCTTTGTAGTCACTGCTTACTGCTGGTCATGCTAGCTTTAACATCTGCAGGAATCTCACAAGAGGTATTCCTATATTCCCATGCAAAAATATAAATGGACATTCCCTTCCTGCAAATCACTTCTTTCTAACATGGCTTATCACACTTCTGAACCTCTGAAGCAAGTATTTGGAGGGAACCATTTACAGCAGACTACAAAAGCAAAGCAATGATTACCACTGGAATTCATGGAGGTTATGTCTAACAGCTGCGGGACTGAATCCAGTGGACTCACTCACCACTGAGAGGAAGAATCTTATTTTTTACAGCATGCTAATACCTTTTCTAGAACAAGTCAGCTAAGATTATTTTCTTTGCTTTATGTCCTAAGTTGAGAATTACCCCTTTATAGCACTTGTCAACTCAAACTGTACTTGTGGATATGCACTTTGGTAACACCCTGTCCTAATGTGCACCTAAAGGAAACCAAACTGGTAAGAGGCAAAGTCGAGATGTAAATAAGGTTAAGCACCAAGACTCTGAAGCTCAACTTCTGAAGATGCAAGGAGAGTCGATAAAGCTTGATTTACATTCATGTGAATGCCATACATTAAGAAAAAAGTGTATATTCAACATTGTCTGCGCCAGTTTGTCTCTGAAGGGCAATGTGATTGACTTGTCAAACCAGCTTAACTTCTGACTACTTGAGTCAGTATTATATGAAGGGCAGAAATTTAATACTTGCCTTCAGAAAAGTGGGTGACCCATGTAAGATTATTATTTCTGCAAAGTATTCCAGTTTTATAAACTAATCCAAAAATTCGTTATGTTGAGCTCTATGTACTATTTTTCCTCCTGTCTACTGTATTGCACATAAGAATTCAGCTATTGTTTGCCTTTAAGGTAGATTTCCCCTGTCTATTTGACGTATACCGATTCAGCCATCCCTTACTCTCTATATAAGAGTAGTAAGAAAGAGTTTTTATTGTGATCTTGTGGGAAGCACAAAATTTCAGAGCAACAGCTATGTGACATCTGTTTGAAAATAAGGCTGAAGCAGCATCTATTCCATAGTGAATAGATACTCAAGCACAAAGTGCATTTCCATTGTTGACAGAAATTAAAAGTACCTGTAAGATAAATACACTGAATTTTAAGCCTGTACTAGATCAGGTGGTCTTTTAGGATCACATCTTTAATCCCATTTCTCATAGAACACCTTGAAACACCTTTTGAGGAAATTCTAAACTCATTTCCAAGCCGTTCAAAGAACAGCTGTCTCAATTCTCCCATTTAATTGAAGAGTCCTGACTTGCAGAATCAAAATTACCACACTAGACTACCTTACAACACCAACATCAAGACAGTAGCATTTCCCATATGCTTATGGAATTCAATCAGCACAATGGTTATAGGCTTAGTCCAAAATAACATATGCAGTACTTTGAGGGCTACATAACATAGTACTAAGCAAAAGAACCTTTGCCATTATGAATGCTTTGGCACCCCACTGATAAGATGTGGAAATACCTCTTCATTAGACCAACAATCATATCTCATCCCTTGATAACATTTCATTAAAAGTGTATTTAAACAGGATTCCCAAAAAAGAAAACATTCAGAATCTGTTTGTATTCAGAGATGTCAGAAAGTTGGAAAAACACTAAAACCCCAAGCTTAACACATTCAGAACTTATTTTGATATTCAGCTGTAGCGCTCCAAGCACAGCAAGTCATTCTGAAGTGAAAGCTCATAGCCCCAATCCAGCTATTCCAGAAAAGTCATAAGAAAGGACACCCACACAAGATTTCCCACAGAGGGGTGGTTTCTAGAAGGAAACAAAGTACACCTTCAGTGCTGTTTCTTTCCCCTGTGTTCAAAATCTATGTGAGCAGGCCTTCTACTTCCCATCCCCAAACTTTATCTGCTAGTCTTGCATGCTTCCAGTAAGCACAACCCTTAAGCAAATTTTCTCTCATGAGATTTATATTTAAACATGTGTGAGCAGGAAGCAGTCAGAAATTAAGTCTTTCATATCTCCATGAGTCTGCAGACATAATCACATAGAAGATTCCCCAGCCCTGACTGGGAGCTTTCTGACCTGCCTCAGCTATAAGCAAAATGATAGCACTCCTAATCTCCACCTGAAGGCTGCTCCTGGAACCTCCATCACTATATAAACAAGGAAACAACCTCAGAAAACTTACAAGTTTCTGAAAAAACTCTGAGCTCCAAGTTCTGCATCCATTTCTGATACAGTTATTTATGTGCACATCCTTCACTCATAAAGACTATTTATAGTGGTGAGAAAAAAAACCCCACATTGCAGGAAAGGTTATGCCTGGATTGTCTTGCCTCCACCTTATGCTCACTTGTACCAGGCACATAGCTAAGCAATTTTTTCATGTATTTTTCTGCAAGAGTTGCCATTTTAATCCCTTCAACACGCATTGTGGCTAAGGACAAGTTGTAACAAGAATATCTTTACTTTTAGAGTCTGCTGCCTCCAAATTCTCCATACTTAGGAGAGACTTCTCTGCAAAGCAACTGAAACATACATGCCTCTGGCACAGGTAGGGATATGGAACAGCAAAAGTTTTCTGGTTGTTTTCCTATAGACTTTCAGGGATGTATTAACATCACTTAACACTTGCTTTAGACCTTATTTAAAAGAATAAAATCAGTCCCTAATTCAAGAAACAAGCTAATGCCCCAGTACATAGAAGCACCTTGGAAGCCTCTATGACATGCCAGCAGCACAAGTGCCGACTAACTGGAATACAAAGCCGCTTTAAACTAGGGTTTTCACATGGACGTAAACTATCTCACATACTGTAACTGCCTGGATGCCTTTGAAAGTCAAACATATCCATGGTTTCCTGTACTCTCTCCCTTTTTTCATGGCTTCCTATAGATAAGCCTAAAAGTTACTTAGTTAACTGGCTCTTAACATCAACTCACATATCTTAACACTTACTTTTCTTCATACAAAAGACCGATTATTCCAGCTCTTCCTCAACTTAATATTAAACGAAAATACTTAATCTCATTTCTCCATCCTCTTGGGGACCTGTATATACTTATAGCAAGTTACAGTTCAGTTCCTCTCAAGGAGATAGGCGAGATTTTAGCAACAAATTTATATGCTACACGCTGCTTATCATTCAGCTCTTAAAAGCCTTTAGAGCATGTTTACAGTACCAAAGTACAATGAGTCCTCTTCTGTTTGGCCAACTTCATAGCCATACTCTGCCAGTTAAAGCATTACTTCAGCTTTAATAAATATTTATACAAAGAAATTTTAATAAAATGCTGTAAGAAGAATGCTACTACACAAAAGTTAATTCAGAATTCCTCAAAAAACCTTTAAAATCAAATTCGTCTACCAGTTGCCATTAGTGACAGTCTTCATGAGAAGCCAAACTCAAGCCACCATCTATGATCTTCACCACTCTTGCTCTCCAGCAAACTGCACTTCATACAGGCTGATGTGAGTGACAGTGATAGTCAACATGAGCAAAAAAAGCAGCAACTAACACAGTTGCTGGTTCTACTTGATCAGCTGAAAAGTTTCTATGATACTGAAAATCCTTTAAGCGCTCTATCAGTATCACCTGACAGCTTCATCAATATGCCACACACACCTCCTGAGCACGCTGTGGTCAGGGCAGTGCTCACTAAAACAGCACACCTGTCAAGTAGGAATCTCTACCGTTTTGAAATAGACTACAAAAACACTTCCCTATCACTAAGATTTCTTTGGTTTACATCTCTTTACCACAATGACTCATTCCTACATCCTATTTATTTTGCCAATCATTTCTGCCCTTTGATCAATGCTTTAACACTTTCAGAATTTATCCAGAAACATAATTTTCCATTACTTCATACATCAAAATAAAAACAAAACCCAAAGCGACAAAACACAAAGCAACAAAACAAAGCAACAAAACAAAACAAAAAAAACTAAGAATAATGCCGAAGGGAGCTAAATTTCCTGCATGAACACACATATAATCTGTTCACCTTCTTTCAGAATGCTTCTTTCTTTATGCTGTAACCAAGATGATTTGACAGTGACTGATCAGTCTTACTCTCAAGCTTTTTCATCACCTTTATTTAAGAAGTTACAACCTGTGTCTAAAAACTAAAACAACCTGACTATCTCTGAAATACAAATGTTTAGGCACAACAGTAACCTTTCTCCCTCTTCATTATTTTACATCCCTTCCCCTTTGATGCCGCTGCAAGAATTTGCATTACTTTGTACCTTACAACTAGAGGGCTATTTTCAGCAGAAAAAAGAAAAAAGCATAAGCAGTGTAACGCGGTCACGCTCTATTTGACAGAATTATCTAATCACAAAAAAAAAAATAAAAGACCCAAAACCAAAACAACATCAGCTAGCACAAGAATTTGAAGTCATCCAGTAACCTACTGCATTGCAATAAACAGCACAACATTCATCACTTTTCCTACAAGCAAATCAGAAGCCAGTATAATATCTGCATTATGATCTTTAGCTGATGCATAAACCACAGGGTCAGTTCTTATCATTGACTTAGGTACAAAACCTTAGTTTGCATCACCCAGCTCTTTAAAGAAAGCTTCTTACGAGGAACTGTTACGTACAAGCTTTGATCTAGTGAAAATAACATCCCTTTCTATGCTTAAGGGTTAGACTTTAATTCAACAGCCTTTTTAAATGCATCAAAATAAATTCAGAATGCCAGCACTATATTGCTTGCAGGGAAGTCACATGTAACATTACTTACCATAAGATTCAGATCTCTTCAAGAGATCTAAAGCCATTTGTCTGCACACACCAGCAGGCAAAATTATCTACGTGCTGTTGAAAGCCAGAAGACAGCTGGGCTGATGAGTTAAAAAGGAATGACTATCACATGCTCAGACACTGCTACACTTCAATAAAGCACTTTAGAGAATGTTGTCTATGATTATAGAAGCCATTTTCAATCTGGTTCTTTAACTAATAACTTCAATATAAATCTGTTAACATCCTGACGCATTTAGAAATATTCCTGACTGTACACATATACAGCTGCAGAACACACTCCCAGGTTGAGGACTTCAGCAGCTTTAAGACCATCAGATACCCTTAAGAATACTAAATACTCTTTACTTTACTAATTAACGCTCAGATGTCAAGGGCTATAGGAGTCCAAATTGTTGATGTCACACAGGCACATCACAACCCAATCAAAAATCACCAAGATTACTTCTCTTCTTGGTCTTGTTTCTTTTATTGTGCAAGATCCCCCCAGTCCTTTGGAAACAGAACACCCTAAACTAGCACACTAGACTAAGAGTTTGGAGTGCAAACTGCAGAACAGTTATATCTTCCTTTTTAATTTCTGCTAGGGAAAGACTAGTCAGGGGTTTCATATAAAAGTCTTATTTTATAAGAAAAATATTTCAGTGACAGGAAAAAATTTAATTCTTCAATCAATTTAATTCTTCAACCAATTTACCACAAGCTTCCAGGGATTTATCAGCAGCTCTTAACTTAGTCTTCAGCTAGGAGTGTCAAAAATACTCCAAGGGCCATAATCAAGAATGAAAAATATTATCTTCTGGGTCATGACATTAATGCATGGATGTATTGATAAAACTTCCCAAGCTGTAAATAGGTTCTGTCCAAACTTTGTGACAAGTTAAAGCTAAGTTTCTACCTATCCTGTTGAAACAGATTGCTTTGGCAAAGCACACAGCCTACCCAAGTCTGAGCAATGAAGGGCTGAGAAGTCAAACACAAGGATGGCAGCCTGCCAAACCCCAGGATGCCAACAGCCTCCCCTCTTCAATATTTGGAAGCCCAGGCTCGCTAAATATACCTAGAGGATTGCAGTAGCTTTTACTGATACTGTGAATTGAGTCACAGAAAGTTAACTGATTCACAAGAGGAACACATCAGAAAAGGAAGCTTTCCAACATCTCACTTGCTCTTCAAAACAGCAATTAGAAAATATTTTCATTTGCCCTACAGGCCAGCAACAGAAAGACCCATGGTATAGTTCAGCATATGGCAGTACGAAAGTTCTTCAGTTTGAGGAATCATATTTGAAGTGTTTTAGAGGAAAAAGACCAGGAGCTGAGGTACAGCTGGTCTGTCACAGGGTTACAGCAGCCACATGTCACACTTCCTCATTTCTGAGCTTCCACTGATAAGCATAAAGCTCATGGAAACAGTAGCTAGCGGCTTTTTTCCCTTGTGTCTTCCAGCAGTGTAAGTTTAAACACTAGTATTTGAAATAAAGTCTGCTTTTTCAGATCCAAGGAGATATTCTGAGGGTGGTGGACAGGGATGAGGAGAGCTGCAGGGTAACACTTGGGTTGCACACAAAACTAGAAATGCAATACCAACCAAGGTGATTATGGAGCTGAGGGACAGACTTCTTATGAGACCACGGCAAAACAGAGATTGTTCTGTGGCATTTGACACCACAGCACAAGCAAAATTAACCATGGTAGGTATACAGCTGGAGTCTTGGAAACAAGAGATGCTGAAGAACAGGTTTGAATCATATATAGGAAAAGAATAATGCATGGTCTGGACAAGCAGACAGGACTTGTCCGATTTCATGTGCTCAAAGTATGTTTCTAATACACAAATTTGTGACTTGAATATAGAACTAAGCATAACAGAAGTTCCATTCCCTCACTCAATGAAGCAGGGATGAAAACTACTTTTAAATTAGCCAGGTGACTCCAAGCATGCAAAGTTTAAGCATTCTTCCTTTGAGGACAGTTTTAGCTGTTTGAGTTACCTTTAACCTGTAAGATATGGTGCATTAGATGCATTACAGAGCCATAACCCTGAATTAATTTCAGCAGCAGCCATAACCAAGGCCACCACCACCCAGACAGGCAGGTCAGGAGGAGCATTATGACCAGGAACACTCCGGGAGCCTTGGATTCAGCAGTGAGAGTAAAGCAGCTGCTCGAGGACTGCTGTAAAACCTCGGGCCAAGCCAAGAGCCCCACAAAGTCTGCTAACGGGAGAGGGCAAAGCCTGTAAAAAGTGAAAAACTTCACTCCCACATCAAGACCTCCCTCTACTTACACTTCGAGGGCAAGAATGAGAGGTTGCCTATAACAGGGGTAAGACAAAAAAAACAAGAAGAGACATTTCCCAGCCAAAACGCTCTTTTCTCCGCAGAGGCCGTGCGCCGGGCCCCCCCACAGCCGGGTTCCCAGCGCCGTCCGGGCGCACCCTGCCCGGAGCAGCCCGCCCGTCCCGTACCTGCGATATCCCAGAGCTGCAGCCGCACCAGGGTCTTGCTGTCCCAGTTGATGACTTTGAGCGCGAAATCCACGCCGATGGTGGCCCGGTAGTGCTGGGAGAAGAGCTGGTGCACGTAGCGCTTGATAATGCTGGTTTTGCCCACGCCCAGCTCCCCGATCACCAGCACCTTGAAGAGGTGTTCCCGGCACTCCGGAACGCCGCCGCCCGCTCCTTCCCCGCCGGCCATCCCTCCCTCCCTCCCTCCCGCGGAGTGCGGCGGAGAGGCCGGGCTGCCGGGGCCGCGGCTCTCCCGCTTCCAAACTTTCCCAGGCAGCAACTTTCCTCCAACTTTCCCCAGCCGGCTCCCCGCAGGGCCAGCCCTCGCCGGGCGGGGGAAGACGAAGCGGGACAGCGGGGGGGTGGGAGCGGGGAACCTCAGCCACCACCTGACTGCAGTCACAGGACGCGGAAAGTCCGCGGGCTTATAGCGGCCCGGGGGAGGGAGGTGGGAGGGGCGGGGAGAGGGACCGGCCCGCCTCGCCGCTCCGGGACACCGGCTGGGAGGTGGGAACGGGAAAGGGCCAGTGCCAGGGCGGGAGGAGCTCCCTCGCAGCTGCTTCGGGCGGGCAGGGCGGGGAGCGGCAGGGCAGTGCGGTGTGGCCGTAGCGGGGACTGAGCTTCAGAAGAGAGCTCGGGTTCAGAAAGTGTCAGCTTTCCGTACCATGCTGTCCGTACTGTTGTTTGGTACTTTGCTTCCAGTCGTGGTGGCGGCAGCGAAGTTTTCTCCCGGTGAAGTCTCCGAAAGCACCCGGGTTCTCTCCCCACCGTCCGGCAAAGAGTGTTTTATGTCAGAGAGGTCCGTGGGACAGAGGGCCTTACCAGGATGCGTGGCTACGGGAGGGTTCCAGTAGCCCGTGCTCGCTCCCAGTCTCCATTCCCAGGAGCCAGCCTGGGGAGCTATAGGTGCAGGGTGCTGCGCCCCGGCCCCCTCCCCGCTCTCGCAGGCCCTGCAGTGCGGCCTAGGGCTGCGTGCGGGCCGGGCCGTGCTGAGCCCGCCGGAGCAAACGGGGCCGGCAGTGCGGGCCGGGCTGTGCTGAGCTCACCCGGGACAAACAGGGTCGGCAGTGCGGGCCGGGCTGTGCTGAGCTCACCCGGGACAAACAGGGCCGGCAGTGCGGGCCGGGCCGTGCTGAGCCCGCCGGAGCAAACAGGGCTGGCAGTGCGGGCCGGGCCGTGCTGAGCTCACCCGGGGCAAGCAGGGCCGGCAGTGCGGGCCGGGCCGTGCTGAGCTCGCCCGGGGCAAATAGTCCCGTGCCCAGGCGGCAGCAGTGACGCAGCGATGGCTGCTCTGTGGAAAAGGTTCGGGTGAGCAGGGAAGAAATCACCTCCTCATCTGCAGGATTGCCATCAAACACCTACAGCTAGATTTGGTTCCCTCCTGTTCCTAAAATGATGTAATAAAAATATTTTTGTTGTTCTCTGGTTGTTTTAAAAATTACCCTAGCCAGTCACAGAATCGTGCAATGGTTGGAAGGCACCTTACAGATCATGTGCAACATGTCAGGTGTTGTGTTGTGTGTCAGGTGCCCATGTCCCTGACATGGGCAGGGACACCTTCCACTAGACGAGATTGCTCAAAGCCAGGCCCAGGGATGGGGCATTCCCAGCCTCTCTGAAACAGACACCTTCTTAGAAATCGACATAAAACAAGTTTCCTGACCTTAGGACCATGTAGTACATCAGGGTACTACAGGTGCTGGGAGAAAAAAACCATCTTTGCTAGCATACTCTTGAAATTAAACACACAACCCCAAGTGTCTGTGCCAGTAACAAGAGGATGAAGTTGTGTGGTAGTGTCTCCATGCTGTAATGTTTGTTTATCATGTAAATACCTAAACAGAACTATTTTGTGCCGGAGAGCAATGGCAACCACCCCAAACAGGAAATGTTACCTGGTTGTCTGGACAGCCTGTGTGTACAGAGGCAGGTAACCCAAGGCAAGATCTGACTACCAGTGAAGGGATGCCCCCGGTGGGAAAGAAAGTAGCGCTTAAAATGCATGGTAACATCTGTCAAACAACCATCAGTTGCTCCTGATACTATAACAGTTTTTTGCACATACTAGTTTCTTGCAATGCTTTAAATTAGTGGCTTCAGTAAGTGATCCAGATATCCTCAGGTGGCTTTTGGACAATGCGTACTTCCATGTCACACAAAGATGGTGCATGCAGTGTAGATGGGAGTAGGTGAATATCTGTTTTGCAAAATAAGGCCAGAAAAGACAGCATTCTTGGAGAAAAATTGTGTTTGGGGATTTTGGTTTGGTAAATTTGTTCATTTGTCATGCTATATTAACTCCATGACAATTGCTGTAATTAGTATTTACTTGCCCAGCAGTAATGATACCAGAATATAAACTGGGGGAAGACTATAACTTAGAAACTAATTTTTTTTTTCTTGATGGAGGGAGGCACAGGGCAGCCTAGGTTCTTATCAAGAGATGAGACAAGCAAGTAACACTGTCTTTATCCAGGAGGTTGAAGTCACATGTGAGACAATATTATTTCAGATACAAGTACTTTAACCACTACAGGTTCTGGTAAACTTCTCTAGTTATATCTAAACTGAGGTCTGTTTCACCACAATGGTCCTTTCAGAGAGGGAATTTGGCTGGCATGCACTGAAATTTCTCCCCAGATAGGTGCCAAAATTTTCCTTTGTCTTGCAAAAACCAAAGTGGGTTGGAAATGAATTGTCACATGCTCATGTAAGGATGTCTGGGGTTTAGGATGGATGCAGAAGCCTTGTTCCACAGGTTTAGATGGAGTCTTTGAGCCTTTATTCCTCACCTGTGAGACAGGAATTACATTTCTTTCATACCTTCTGGGAGAGTTGTATTAATTGATTACTAGGCACATTCTGTAATTATATACCAGGGTGTGGAATGCTTGCATGTTGACTGGAGGCCTCTCATAACATTAGATAAATTGTTTTCCCTTGCACAGATGGGAGCAAAATTGTTTGTATTTCCTACCATTTGTTAGGCCTGCCTACTACCCTTTTTGTTTTACATGTCATAAATATGCATTGACGCCATAGAAATTAATTCCTCCCGTTACTTCCTCCATTCCTTCTACTTCCTTTTTTTTTTTTTTTTTAGGCAAGGCAAGACAGATATTCTGGTTTTGGTTGGAATAGAGTTGTCATATCAACTAAGTGAGCTATTACTAGCTGTACTACTAGTAGCAAACTGAATACAAGTACTTTGGGTTACTTGAGTTTTATATTAACATTAAATAATTTTGTCATTTAATTTTTTTCCTCATGTATTTATTTGGAGTGACTAGAACCAATATTAAAACCAAAGAAGTTAATAAAAGTCATCATCTGTTCACAGAGGAGTCAGTTTAAAAAAGCAAGGGCAAAATGTGACTGATAATTTGCCATGATTAATAGTTTAATCAGTACTAATTACATTACATAATGCAAAACATATAGCAGTAGATCTTGCCTGAACTAATAATTTGCCTTAATTTCATTAACATTAATTTTCATCAAGCTGGCTGATACCTGTGTGAAACAGCTTGGAAAAATCCAGTCATTTGTAGTCCTGTGTCTCTGGGGCAGTGCAATCAATCATGCATGAGGTTATAGAATAAAATAGAATCAACACCCACCTAATCTTCATATTGTGAGCTTAATTTCTGTGTCATTTGGTCTTTTACATGTAATTCTATTTTTTAACTGACTTCCCTTTGTCACTTGAATGTCAACAAAAACACTCTATTGAAGAAGGGCTATTGACATTATGGTACAGTAATTGGGATAAAAACATTGTATTTTACCTTCAGTTGCCTGCACTGAGAGACCAGGAAAGGGTTATTTTTGGCCATATTGCCCGGTTTATCTGGTTGGTTGCCTTTAAATAAGATGTGTGCTTCATATTTCAAATACAAAATAAAAGTTCTTTGGTTTTGTTGGGTTTTGGGTTTTTTTCCTTTCTCTGCACTGGAGGTCTCAGGAATGAGGAAGAGAAATATGTATCTTACAAAACAGGCTTTTGGTAGCCTCTCATCCTAAAGGCTGAAGTTTGGTCTGATTTTTTTTTTTTACCGTTGCTGTTTGTTGCAACCAGTGGCTGCCCAGCCACTGGGTTCCTTTGCTAAATTATGTTTATCCACGTGTTAGAACACTGGCTTCCAACAGCTGCTGGATTTAAGGAACTGGCTGGCCACTGGAAATGCTACAGAAATTTTAATAGCCTCATGATTGTTACACAATGAACTGGTGAAATACTTTAGCTTGTAAGACAACACTTTAGCTTCCTTTTTTTCTGATCCATAATGGCTTTTGTATCTCTCTTACTTCTACACTGTTTCTTCTAATCTTTCCCATGTTAGTCTCTCCTCCACTTCCTCTACACACCATTTTGCCTTATCTCCCTTCTATTTTCTTCATGCCAGCTGCAATTCTTGTAATTCTTTAACAACTTTTCTTTTTGCCCTCTTTTTGATTGGTTTTTTTAATCCTGTATTTTTATTTCCTTTTCCCATGAATGTTATTTTTCTCCTGACCTCAGTTTAGGCCTTTCATTTTTTACCTTTTTTTTTATGATTTCTTTCTTTCATGTTCACTTTCCTATTCTTCTGAGCTTTTTTCTCTCTGAAGTGAGTGCGAGATTTTTCATGTTTCTACTTGTCAGCCAGTGGTGAGAAAGGGACCAGCAGCAGGTTCAGCCAGTTAGACCAGGGAAAGCTGCAGGAGGCACATTCTTGCCCGAAGCAGAGGGATGCATTTAACTTACTCTGCAGTTACATTAGAAGTCAAATTCGTAGCTGAAGGGATGGTGTGAGTGGCTGGAAAACTGGATGTACAACACATGGACAATTTCCCTGTGCATATGAGGGTGCAGAGCTGCTTGGAGACTATGGCTGAGCAGGTTTGCACACCGTGTTATCTATGTGCTTCCTTGATCTGGGGGGGATGCACAGAGCACTTCCTCTGCTCCACATAGTGTTTCCCAGAAGTCAAGGGCAAAATAAATCCCCATTGTACACGAATACCATGATCAGCCAGAGTGTTCTGCTGGAGCAGCATAGGTGACTGAATGCTTTCATTTAACGGTGGGGTTTGAGGGAAATGTCCCAAAGTACTGTGATAGTAACATACAAACAGTGGAGACCAAGGCAGGAATGCAAGGCTGGGGACATTTTGGAAAAGTGCTTCTATGGTCAAGTAAAACACTGGACAACAAAGCATATACACAAAAGCACTGAATTAATATTAATTGAAGGTTAGATATGAGTTTACAGTCTACAAATGCATGCCTAGTTTTTGCCCACTGTATGAGAGCAGCCAAGAAGAGAAAGCTAAGATTATGTGATAGTATTAAGCCTGCCTGGGGCTTTGCTTCCTGCCAGGCACTATGACACACTCTTGTCTCCTGACCACAAATTTAACTGAGTGATACAGGCTTGAACTTGTAAAATGTTCTCAGCATATAGGAGTGTTCTACTTGTACTCAAACTATGTAGTTAGAGAAATACAGGTACTGTTGTAAAATATACCTCAGATGCATGCATGCAAAACTATTATTAGACAACCGTAAATATATATTGGAAAATCTTTTTAAATAAAAATCAAAATTTTTATTTAAAGCCTGTAAAATAATGGTGCAAAAAGTGAAGTAATGGATGGATCCTTCCATCCAGAAGAGTAAGAGAAACCAGCCATGAAGAGGTCATGTCAATGATGTTTGCTGGCAAACTCCTGGAGAGAGTCCCTGGTGATTACAGGCAGAAGTCTCTTTGATGAGGCCTGATGCTCCTGCACAGAGGATGGGATAGTCTTTCTCACCTGTAATCTGTGCAAATAAATGATGGACTTGGAATACCATCTTCACATGGCTATCAAGCTTACTTGTTCCCCACTTGCAGGCTGCCTGTTACCCAAATTCTGGGCTATATCAGTTTTGTCTTTACTTCTGTTCTTTTGGAAAGTCTTTTGTGCCTTTTCTGTTATCAGGAGGTGAATGGATACCATACTGCTGAGGCACTGAGTGACTGAGAGACTCTCATCATCTGCCTGTGACTGCAAGACATAAAGCAGGAGCAAGCTGTAGTGAAAGTGCTACAGATCTGCTGATTCCATTCCTGACTTCTTTTGGTAAATCTCCATCTGCATAGACAACAGACTGAGAGAAATAGCTTTTGAATTGTCTCTACTGCAAATATTTATTTTTTCCTCTTTACATATGAGAATGGTAAATTCTTTGCCTTCATTATCAGCACTCTGAAGAAGAGAGTTCAATACTCTAGTATTGAACCAGTGCATTGAGCCCCCAGTGTGTTGTTGGCAGTGAGATTTGTGGCAAAATAGGTAAATACTTACAGAGCATCATTGCAAGTCTGAAGACTGAGGCTAGGAGGGAGGACAGCCATTGACTGGGATTCACATAAGCAAGATAAAATAGTTATTGAAATACTGAGGAGATTATTATGATGAGCTTTCTTCCTTTGCTAGCTGTACACTCTAGCTTGTGTGTGGACATTTATTCCCCCAACATCTTTTCCCACATTCAGTAGCCATACCCTCCATTCTTCTCAGTACTCCTAAGCCATGTGCTAGAAAGGAAACAGAAGTTCTTCCATGCAAGGCCCTTACTTCCTATCCACAGTGACTCCACCTGATCTGTTCCATAAAGTCAGGGTCGTTTTATCTCTCATCAGCGTAGAAGATGAGGCAATTATCTGTGTGGTGGTGATTAATTCTTACCATCTACAGCACAACACAGAGGCTGTGAGCATCTGAAGGTGGGGAGAGATGAGAGGATTTATTCAACCAGCACCAAACTGCAGCATCTCCAGCTGGGCATGCGTGGACTCTGCAGTAGGCACCACCCAGACATAAGCTGCCCTAGGAAAACATTTTTTGTGTGTTTTCTATGGTTCTAAGACTGAAGTACTGAAAGGCACTAGTAATTCCTAATTGTGTTTATGTTGATAACTCACCATATTTTTTTGTGTCACTCTTAACTAAAAATCCTTATCATTCTTGGCTTATCTTTGTTAAAAAATGTACTTTTCCTGTATCACACTGAATAATATCTGCAGCTACGGAAATGTGACTGAAGATATGACTTGGAAACATAGATGCCAGATTACACAGATGCTTAGAGTGATGAATGGCAACCAAACACTATTGTAAATAAATCCATGTTGATTGACACATTTAATTTTAAATCATTAAAATCTATTTAACTAATTTAACAACAGCATTTATTGCATCTTTCATGGGGAGCAAAGTAGGAAAACTGAAACAAAAAGCATTCTATGACCTTTTGTAAACTGTTGTAGTAAATCCCCATTCTGCTCATACACTTAAGCAAGACAAATTCAGTCCTCATGACTCATCCCATCCTCTGCACCTTCTAGAGTTTACTCCTGTGCATGAACTTCATCACATGCAGCCAGCTTCTTATTTTTTGTGGTGGGACACAGAATGGAAAAGATAACTATTACAGCAGACCTGGAAACACAGCTAACATGCATGTAGACTTAAATGTACATCATGCTTATTCACTCATTACACATTCAGCTGAAAATATAGATGTTTTCCACTGCCTTCTTTGCTGCAGAATTTCACAGCAATGACAGAAGACATGGCAATTCCCTTTTCTCTCTCTCTTCACATTCAAAAGGGCAAGCTTTTCTAACAAAATAAAGTAACCATACTTATGCATTTTTTGTCGACCTCAGTGCTGCTGTGTGGCTTAAACATGAGGCCATGTAATGGAGCAAGCTGTATTATGATCAAAGTATATAACAGTTTCAATCTCATTTATGTGCAGATTGTGTTGGAATTTACGTTGCAACTGAGTGGCTTTCTTATGACTGGCTTTAACTGTGAGTTGCTAAAATTAATGTTTGAACTGAGGTGTCCAAAACCTGACCAATTTGAAGGGGTTTTTTATGGATACATGAAGCTACCCTTTGTCATTTTTGAAGATCCTACTGCCAAGGACAGGAGTTCAAACCTTTCCAGTCTAAAGGCTTTTGATCTTTGATTTGGGACAGTAATTTCCCCACTCCCCCTTACCCCAATTAGTTTATTATGGAGAAATAGTTGAACAGGTCTTGTTGACAGGTTTTAGAGCTTTTCAGCCTGAGGCAGACACCTGGCATGGATAAGTTTGCTTAGGTTTCAAGCAGGCTAAAGAAAAACAATGGAGATTCCCAGTCTGCATTACTGAGAAAGCTAGTAGCTCCTTCTGCAATACTGTATTGTCTTATCCCCATTGCTCCTCTTTTTTGTAGGTATTTGGACCATGGTTTTATAGCCTTGCTCTCAACCATACAAAAACCCAAACAAAACAAACCAAATAAACAAACAAAAAACCCAAGCCAAACAAACAAAAAAACCAAAATTAAAAAAAAAAAAACAAAAAACAACAACAAAAAAACCTGTCAGGCACAATCTGTATCAAATTGTATTTGATAAATAACAAATGAGAATGTATTTGGCTAAATAAAATAGTGTGGTTTTTCAGTCATCATTTCTTAAGGAAAAGTATGGAAATAACATATTTGGAAGATAGTGTGTGACTACTATGACTGTGTGAGAATGAAGCTGGGTTTAATACCCAATCACTTTACCTGTATTTGCAGACAAAAAAATCTTTGGATTCATCACTCACTGAGAAAAACACTGCTTTTTTCCCCCCTTTTTTATTTTTTAATTGGTTTGTAAGCAGGATTAGAGAGCCATTTAAGCCATTTTCTTTCTTGAGTGTGTATTCCATCGCGGTATTCCAGTTCTTAACCTGCCCCTGGCTGTATGTGCCTTTTTTGCTGGATCCTTCCTGAGGACCAGCACCACTCAGTCCGCAAAGAGCTGGCAGCCAGGGAGTGGGGTCTGAGCACTTTTGCCAGCTGGCTGATCAGCTGAGGGACAAAGACAATAGCTTATCTATTCTTGCTCTGGTCAGCTCCCAAGACATTCTTGTTCCTCAGACTGGCATGACTCCTGGCTCAGTGCCAATTTTCATCACTGTACTGCTGTTCTACATACACACAGCTTCTTTTTGCTAGTTATTTATCATTTTTGCATAATTTTACTTTTATTTGTGGTGGCCATCTTAAACAATGGCTGTGTGTTTTCTGCATTGTTAGCAACAGTCGTAAGCTGCCGTCAGTTGGATCTTGTTAAGCTGCAGCTTTATTCCATCAGCCTCTATTCGATGGAGCCTGCACACCTCTAAACTGTCTGAACATTAAAGGAAATAAAGACCTCACTCCAGGCATAAATCCCAGCAACTGAACATCTGTGTTTAATGCTTTTGAAATACTCTTCTAAAAGGTACCTGGAGGTGGTTTTGTCAGTAAATAATTTTGCAGTTTTCCGTACGTAACGTTTCAATGCCCAGTTTCACTGGTTTTTGCTTGTTTTTTTTTTTTAATCCATTAGGCTCCTTAGCTAGTTAGAGAGGTGAACTAATTTTAAAAAATAATGAGCCATACCCATATCAGATGAATATATTTGGAAATTTTTTTGCAAGCTGAATAACAATCAAGCTGAAAATTAGAATGTAAATGTTGCTAATTCCACGAGCAAGAAAGGCGCATCTGGTTTAATGTCTGCTATCAAGATTATTATTAGATAGGTTTCAAAGTACTGCCAAGAGAGTACATAAAACTGCCACTGAGTTTCATATTTAGGTTCAGTATTGTTCTTCCAACTGGAGTTCTTGGAGCACAGTTACAATCCTTATCTCGCTTTCCATCTCACCATGGTAACATGAGTTATGTACCAAATCTTTCTACTTCCAAGTACCTTATTTTGTGAACAGTCTGTTTATGTCAGAGATAATATTTTCAGGCTGTACACTTTCTATCATTCACAAGCAACTAATTCAGCATAGGCATCTCACAATCCATCCATGATGAAAATTGTTGTAGTCCAAAATGAAGTGCTGATTTTCTATCAGTACCTATTTTTGTTTCTTCAATGTCTCTTTTTTATTTTTTTCTCCTACTTTCTTCTGGTAAGACATTCTACTGAAGAAATGTAACTTCTCTAAACAACTTTTTAATATACCCTTTAGGTTTACAAACCAGATGCTATTTGTTATTCTGTAATTTAATTTATAAAAACAAAAAGTACCTAAATATTTCAGAAATTATGTGGTCTGCAGTTTGTTCCCTTGTTTGTTTGATCTAATCCTGTAACTAATGGTGATGATCTCAACAAATTTAAGGGTGTCTATTTGCTTTTGTCATATAGATAGTTCTCAAATATTAACCCTGCCTCAATCATCCGCACAGAAAATGCAGTGGGATGAAGTATTGTGAACCACAAAAGCAAAGCCACTCCTCTTCAAAGCTGTTGCAGCTCTGAGTCAGTGATTTTGTCTCTATGAAAGACGTACTAAGTTCTTCACACATAACTTCCAGATGAAGGACATTTTCTTCCTAACAAGAACCTGGCTGGTCACAGCGCTCAGGGCTCATCTCTTCTGAGCTGCTTTTGCAGTTTCTTGCTGTCCTAGATGCGAAACACCAAAGAATCCAGTTCTTGTCAGAAGGAAAATCACTTACACAACAGAGAGTTGCAGATTGCATATATAGAAGTTCAATTTAGAACTGAAGGTGTTTATTTAAAATGTCCCAAAGCTACAGTTGACATTACTTCCTTTTGCTGGGCCTAGCAAACACTTTCTGTCTTACATGTGATTGCATGTGTGCTAGAGATCAGAGAGCTTTTTTATCAAAATTGGTTCTCAGATGCGTATAAAGTTTTAACAACCATAAGCAGTCTTTTCAAAAAGCAGCTTGTCACACGACATATGTGCATACCAATGAAGTTTTCTTTCTTTTTGTTCTTTTTCTTCTAAATGAAAAAATTTCTTCTGGCAGCCTCCTATAAACTACTTCAAAGAAGTCTCAAGTCCTTTTTTTTTCCCCCAGATGACCTACTATTCTGTGTCTTCTCAGAAAATTAGTCAAGATGTTTGAAATTTGAGGAGTGTGCAAAACAGCAAATTTGATTTTTTTTTAAACCAGTAATGTATTTCAAGAGTCATGATTTTATTTTCAATGTTTTTTTAGTTTGTATCTCTCAATTACAGTGAAGACACATCTATAAAAGTGTATGGCCTGCAGAAAATTCTGTAGTTTTGGAAAACTACAAGGCTGACAAAAAACAGTCTCAATCCAATGCAGCACTCAAGTTATGCTTAGTGTCGAATGTATGAGTTAGTGCAGGAAAGCTGAGATTCATGCCTCAGAGCTAACGTGTTCCAGTGCTCTCTCAAATGACCGCTGAGAGAGCAAAGGCTACAGGTTACCTGCACAGATTTGGCACATCCAGCAGTGGGAGTTTTTTCCATGCCCCTCATTTGCTGGATTTAAACACACATCAGCCAGTGGTCTCTTAAGCTCTTTGTTTAATATGCCAGAAACCGCTGCCCATTCTGGACAGTGTGAATTCTAACCACATGCTGTCACTTTGGTGGGTATTTTTCAGTGGACTTTTTTGAGCAGTACAAGTGATTGAAATTGTGTTTTTGCTTAGTTAGGAAATAAAGTTCTACTGGAAAAGCCAAGCATTCAAAATGATGAAATTTCAGAAATGAGGCTGTCCATCCAACTTTAATTTGGCACCATGTAAGTGCCAGTCCTTAACAGCGCAAATACACTCTTTCCCTGTTTCCAGCTCCATTCATTGTAGTGCTTAGAGAATCCAACATCTGTTCACTATTTTTATCCTTGTTGCTTAACTGGTGGCTACACCATAGAATGAGTGCAGAATTTCTTTCCTCATGATCCTTTCCAGAGCATACTAGAGTGCAACGGTGTCCAAATGAATCATGAACTTTAATGATCATATGGCTGCTATGAGATGAAATGAATCATTATCTCCATTTGGTGTCCATGGAAGTGGAACAAAATCCTCTCTGGAGGCCACAAAGGAAGTCGATGGCAGAACTGGAATTTGGGACTCAATCCAGTGCTAATTCTCCTGGATGAAACCATTTTCCTCCGGGAAGTGCTGAGTAGCTTTGGCTCTCATTGACTTTGCAGTTTTGAGCATTCATCATGCCTGTTCACCATCACAACACTGGTAATCTTAAAAAGCTCAACCAGAAGATAAAAGCCCAAATACATACAGTGACTCTATGCCTGAAGCAACAAAACCAAATGCCTTATTTAAAGAGGCTTTTCAGTGGAATGATGAAACTGAATGAAATTGCATATTTTCATTTTACTAATGCTTCCTTCTTCTCACTTTGAAACCTACATTTTTTCCTTGTGACTTCTTCATGTGTACTCACTGGGGAAGACACCACTCGTGCCAGGGATGGCACGGAGCTGCACTCGCGACGTCTGTCAGGCCAGAGCTGGTGTGACCACTCATGAACTGGAACACTGCTGCCCAGCTGAATGTAGGATGGACCCTTCCATCTGACTCCTGGGGTGGGATCTGGGCATGTAGTATAAATCCGGTTCCTTACTTCTCTGAAAGTTATTAGGATTAATTAAGGCTGGAAGCCTCCTACATATGACTGAAATGAATGAACTTGTTCAATGCCTGGTATTTGGAGGATGGATAGGCAGATGAACATGCAGTCCTTGTAAACACATAGACTATCCTTGGCAAACCACGAGCAATTTCTATTTCCTACAAAAGAAAAAACAATGTTCAACAAGAGAAGTGTTTCTAGTTCTGGGAGGGCAGAAATACTCACAGATATATACGAGGTTTTGCACTTTCAATCTCTTTTAGATGAAGGCTGCTCAGATATTTGCAGGGATAATAGCAGGAGAAAATGTTTGGATAGGTAAATCAAAATAATTTTCTTTCAACTGTCATGCTCTTAAACTAGACAATAGAGTCCTAATATATTTAAGACACAAAAAAGTACATAAATTGGTTTGGAAAATCTGGAAACTAAAAGCTGTGCACTTTCATACCAGTGCCTGAGGTCATTCAATTTCTTTAGATTTTCTGACAAAATATGCCTCTTGCTTAATATAATTTAGCTCAGTTAAACTTGTTAAAGAATAAAGGTAGTATATCCTATGATAATTGCTGTATGATGAATGCATGCTGATTGTCCATTCTTTTGCTAAAATACCCTCCTCAGTATGTTGTGGAGGGTATATTTTTTTAAAGGAATTTCAGAAAATAGACCCATTTTCTGGGCTTGCCTAGAATGGGCATTTATCACTAATTACCCAAACCTTCATCTTTTTGGAAGCAGTTAATTTGGCTTGATGTGGTTTATGCCCCATAGAATTTTCAGAGGAGTTTTAAAACTAGATCCTATGTGCTTTGATCTGTGGGCATTTTGGGTAACGTGGTTGCATGCAGAGAAATGGCCTTTGGTGGAAGTTGGCAAACACCAGAACAAGTCCTTGTGAAACACATGCAGTGAATTCTGGTGGATCTCCTCCCAATTCAGCACTGACTAGCATGTGCATTTGCTGTCTGTCTCTACATTCACTTCAAATAGTTCATGATGATCAGAACACACCACCGAATTATCCAGAGATTTGGTGTTTCTTGTGCCATTAGAGACTGCTCAAAGTTTGGATGGCAGCTCACCTTCTCTGCCTGCCCTAAGTTATCACTGTATTACACTAGGGTTTTCCATTTTGCATTCTCAATCCATGAGAACTCTGAACAGCTGTGAGAACGATCATCTGGGAGCATCTGGTAACTGGTACAGTATTTTAAAGAGTCCCAAAATTAAATACTAAATAGCTGGATTTTAAGTTCATGCTGCCCATGTATAAAGACTGAAAGCAGAGATGTTAGCATATGTGTGGCATGTGATTAAACCTCTTTAATGACACCCACAGAGTTCACAGAGTGGAGAAGCACCTCACAGCAGTGGAAGTATTTGCAGTTACAAGAGGAAATTACTGTAATTGCAAACCCCAAGAACTTGCAGCCTACTTGCACATAGAGAAGACACCAAGGAAGGCAGTTCCCCTATGCTCTGAACTTCGCAACCTGTACAAGGCTAATGGGAAAGTTGAGCAGAATCATAAAATTATTCTAACCTGAAGAACATTGTCTATTAATTTCTGTTGTTTTGGTTTGTATTTCACAAATGAATAAAGCCTCACTCCCTTGAGTGAATTGGGCTCATGGATATAGTATTAACAAGGCAAAAGACAAAATGTTCCCAAATAATTTAAGGAGCATATTGTTTCAAGAAAAATCATGCAATAGGCATGGAAGCATTTGAGAACAATTCCACGCAGCATGACATGCTTCTAGGTTGTTCCAGGACAGCTCTCCCTATTTGCAGTGAAACAAATCCATTCTACAGATGATGAACAGGACGTGGCTGTCCTTTCTTTTTTGCTCCCCTTTCTGTTAGGAAGGACAAGCATGACTAGGAATGACTTCTCTTGTTGAGCTGCAAACATTGCTTAATGTATTCTTAGTTGCTTGACAATGAGTTTCTTGAATTGTAGGGTTGCTGTGAAATGTAATGAGCAGACTGTGCAGATAAGCAACTTCACACCAGAGGATCTGGTTTCATTATGTAATCATTCATTTCTACACTGCAAGCTCTTGCTTGTACACCATGTTCCTCATCTTTGACACCCTTAAATTAAAAACAGGCCTGCAAGGACCTATTTATATTTAATAATGATCCCAATAAGATGAGTCTTATAAGGCACAAGAAGTATATAGAAGTGTAAATTTTTTCTCACATTCCAGTTCTTCTCTGTAAACCGATCACATTTCCTCATTTAACTTGTTAGAATGTGTAGTTATTTGAATGAATCAATTACTCCCTTAAATCCAAAGAGTGATAATTCTTATTATTAATTTAAAACTACATGTCCTACAATTTTCACCAAGCATAAGAATACCATGTCTAATTGCAGAGGCATAAATCATTACTTTTATGGCTCAAGGCACCTGTTCTCAAGGGGATTTTTTCACCCTTTTTGAAGTTCACTGTAAGGCTATGGGTTATGGTATTTTTTCATTCACAGCATCACATTTCTTTCCAGTAATCTGACATCTTCTCACTATGACCTGACTCACAGAAGAATGAAGCACCAGTGACATTCCCAATTATCATTTACATTAACATAGCACATTGTCACTTCATTATTTGTGTTCTAAGTTTATGTCCACATGTCTAGCTGTTGAACTGTAGTCAAGAGACAGACAAGGAGAGCCATAATATTGCTAATTAGTTTTAATGTTACACCTGTCAGGCAGTGATAATTTTTCAAAATTCTGAAAGAGGTGGAAGCAAACTTGTGCCTAAGAATTATGAAATGTAGGAAATTAGATAGTATTTTATAAACCTCTCATTCCTGTGATTTTTTTCCCCCAAGAGAAAAATGATGTCACATAAAAAGCAATTGTAACTGTAATCACACTCCCGTTGTCTCCCATCTTTTCCATCTTTTCTCCTGAAAGTATTATGACAGTTTTATCTTTTTAGACAATTCTGAGATATTTTAAGTACAAAGTTCAGATACTTTTTCCGATTTACCGACAATTTAGACAAAGAGATATCTCCACCCACACTAAAAAAGACACAAGATCTCCAGAGAGGAAGAAGATTCTGCTTTTATGATCAACTGTAGCAAAACCAAATCATTAGCAAAACCAACACATTTATAATTTCCTATTGTACACATCAGACAAAAAGTGTTCCTTGTCCTATGTTTTCTTCCTATCGCTATTTTGACTCTATTTGCACAGCAGTTTTTCTGAGAAAGGGAAGACACCAACACTTCTGTTTGATTAATGGAGATCTATCCTATTGTTGTGCCTCCCTGACATTCTTGTCATTGACTAAAATGGGACAAGGATCTTCTGTTGATGCAAGGTCAGCCACCACTGGGCTAAACAGCTCTCAGGTGGAAGTGTCTGAGCAGAGCATTTGAACAAATCATTTGACTTCTCAAAGGATAAGGCCTGGTTTCACAGCTGTCAGGACAAATGCTTCACAATTATTCTGAGAATGACTGATCAACTATGTTTGCTGTTTTTACAGGCTGAGTTAACTTTTATAGTGCACTACTAAGGTTAAAGCTGGATCTGAGTCCTGAGGATGTGTCCAGACTGAGCACTGCTTGTTTGGGGGGTAGGTGTAGCGTGAGCTGTGCAGGGCAGCAGTGTCAGCTGGTGCTGCAGAGCTGTGGAGCTGTGCCACCTTACTGGGTAATGCTCTGCAACCAGGCCCCCTTGGCAGGTGTAATTGTATAGAAGGAAGGCAGCCTTTGTCAGCTCCACTTATGTTATCTCTGTGGCTGATACAACCAGACCCACAGGGAAGCTATTCATATATGCTAAATTTCCACTCAGGAATTTTCAGAAAAAGCCTTGTTCACAATTCCAAGATTTTGGGATCACTTCTGCCATCAAAATCTGGGTCTGTGGAACAATAAGGATTGTCATGTCCAATCACATGTTCACAAAGTATTTTTGGTATGCATCAAGCCATCTGTTCTGATAAGCTTTTTCTCACCTATTTGTCAATTCCGAGCAAAGCACTGTGATGGTTCTTATTTATAATATTACCCCAGTTCTCCCTAGCCTGCTGACATCTACAATGTAAATTTGTTACAGCAGTAGAGTCTCTGTAGTGAAAGCACGAGATTTTTGCCACACCACTCCCAAAGGATAAGGGGTGTGCAAGAGCAGCTCAGCTGCTTGTGCCCTGCACACCTGGAGCAGGGCTCTGAGGAGCCAAAGCAGTGGGAATGAGGCAGGAGCTGCAGTCAGTGCAGCAGAGAGCTCTGAACCTCAGGAAGGCATTTCTCCAGTGGGGCTGTGCCACACAAGATGAGAGTCAGAGAGCTATGTCGGGTCATTCATTGCCTTCGGTTTCGACTCTAGGATTACTTCAACTTTTTGAATAAAATTGCACACCACTTACAGTGAGAATAAGTATTTGGGCCTTTTTTATTTTAAAATATCTCCTGGACTCGGAAAACACAAGAATATTTTATTAAGAGGATAAGGAGACAACGTGCCACAGGCTCTTCAAAGCAAAAGGGAGCTAAGGCATGACAAGAAACAAGTATCAGATAAATGAAGCTGAGATTGTCTGAAAGAGAACAGTGGCTGAAAGGAGATGCAGACTATAATCTAAATCCTATGTAGGCAGTCTTTGCACTGAGCACTGAGCTAAATAAGGTTTGGATCATAGCCAAAGACAAATTGTGTACCAAGTAACCCTCATCAAAAGTTTTTACACAGGCATTTTGATCCACTTAATGATTAAGGTCACCCAGCAACATCCCTTCCATCTTTGGAGTTCATTTTGCAACATACTGTGCATATCTTACTGAGAACTCAGAAAATGCATTTTAGTGTTAAAATGATCAGGAAATTGCAATGAACACCTCAAAGAGCTGGAACTCAGGAACAGTCAACAAATACAGCACTTACAGCTGAGATTTTATCAGTCTGACCTTTTCACATAGGAATGGATGTGTTTTCAAAAAGCTACAGTGATGTAACAAAGTTTGCAGTGCAGGTCTGAAGAAAATTCAGGAGCAAGACACAGCCATGTGTTGTAGCCATGGGATGATCACAGTGTTCAAGGTTAGGCAGTCCTCATGTATCTTCAGGTGAGTACCATGTATAAATGCATTCTGGTGCTTTTGGAATGTTGCTGGTTTTATTTTTAAGAAGCTGAATGCTCAATCTTGCAGGCTTGAATGATACTAAGAAACTGGATTTTTTTTATCACTGGAAAGAATCTTAAAATCATTAAATAATACAGCTCTGAGCAAAAAGAAGTCTGTTCAATATGGAAATATTTGCATGCCATTTCATTCCTCTCTCCTAACCTAAGGGAATCACAGTTTAATAGGATGAAGACTTAATTCAGTTTAATGAAAGTGCATATGACAAAACCTTAATGTAATTATGAAAATAAGGTCAAAATAGAGTAGTTTTAATCTAGAATGAGCCTCATAAGAGCAAAATGAAAGCTAGACTCAGTTTTAAACATATTGAGAAATGCTCTGAAAATAATTGATCATGCATGTGAATATTAGGCAAGAGAAAGACTGTTCAGTTCCACTTCAGTGTTATTAAATCTATTATTATATTAAGTCCAACAGCACTTGGAGAATGGACATTCCATGGGATCCCTGAGCACAGTGGAGTCTCTCAAGAGACAGAAAGAGACAGAAAGAGAAACGGGATTATGAAGGATTCCTGTTCTCGTTTGATAGAAGATAAACTGAACACCAGATGATGTTGCTTGCACAAAGTCAGTTATCAACAGAGCAAGCAGTACTAAACTGGATTTTCAATTCATTTCAGGTTGGATAAACTGAATTATTTTTTTCTGTAAAAATACTAATATAAAAAAAGATTTTAAAAATCCCATTTTGAGGGTTCTGAGTACTTAGAAAATCAAGTAGAAGGAAATTTATGTAAAAGACCTTTACATCAGAAAGTCAAACCATTTAACCATCAGAATGTTTAAAAAAATACTAGCACTTAGATGATTAGGAGTTTCCTGAAAAATATTATATAAAATGCTTTGGGGTTGGGTTTGTTTGGGATTTTTTTTCCCCTAAGTATTTCTGCTTGCTTTTCTCTCTTGGAACAAAAAGCAAAATAGTTAAACCCGTATATGTGTATAACGTGGATATGAACTGCAATCAAATATATTTGAAGAAAAGGCATGCTTATTTGTATAGAGGATATAAACTTCAGAGCTAGGAGCTAAATGTAGTACCAGTGCCATACTGACCCTGAGCTCCAAGGCTTTCTTACAGCCCTGGTTTTCCTGCAAATTTTAAGGCTTATACATGCATTATCTGAAACTCGGTAATATTAATTTTTAGATAGGAATGACTGAGAAGGTATTTTAGTTTTGGTTGGAAATGAACAAGTTAAAACTCTAAGGAATCAATATTTCTGTTTTGATGAAACTTTCGTGAGAAGGTTTTTTTCATGAAAAAACACCTACAGTGTTTTTTCTGTTCATAATCAGTATAATATTACAATAATACTAATTGTCAGGCAGCATAAGTATAGGCAACATGATAGAATGGAGAACCTCTTGATTCAGAACAGCACCTTAAATGAAGGTTTCTTGTATTATTTTGTATTGCAAGGTGAGTCAGCCAAGGACTCATCAGGATGCTAATATTTTGTATTAAAAAACCCCAAATGTTCACTTGCTAAGTGACTAGAGTTAAGAAATAGAGAGATTTCTCCACCTATTGTTATTGAACTTGTCCTGCACCGAGTCACACAGCCTGGTGCATCATATGGCTCAGAAGGAAGCAGGTAGCCGGAATTATGCAGTGGATGCTGCGTTTTTCACCCACACACCTCGTGGAGTTCATTCAACATGAAAACCTCTCTGGCAATGCTTTCTGTGAGCAGCTCCTAACACCCACTGAAGAGGAACCCTTGAACACCCAGCAGTGTCTGTTTGCATTTCGTTCCTCTCCTTTTGGAAAAGTAATAGAGCACTATGGAAAGTAGTACTAGTAGTTACTGTGTAGGAAGTAAAAATAC
>VYZP01055000.1:2181-21779 GCA_013400635.1 Hypocryptadius cinnamomeus
GCGTATTTCCTGCCAGTAAAAACACACATCCACCCAATGCCAGCTGTCCCAAGAGCCCATTTCTGCAGGCAGAAATGAGACCAGATGAGGTGAAGCACTGGAGGCTTTCAGGGAGAAAATGATAGGATCTTTCTTCTGCAACAGAAACAACTTCCTTAGTACTCTTTTCAAACAGAATAAAATAAGAATGAGAAAACCCTTCTGTTTCTAATGACTCTCAACACAGCTGTAAAACACATTCATTTGTGAGGCCATCTTTGTGAAAACATGTACTTTAAAGTATGCAGGAGACAGTCAACCTTTAAAGAGAACAGTTCAGAACCTTAACACAGCAGAACTGGTGATCTTCCTGTAATGATGACAAACCTGTCTTTGCTGGCTCTTAAAAAGCAAAGAAAGCTAATTACAAGGATGACTGATTCTTTGGTTTCTGTACTGAAATATCTAACTGAAGAATCAGGTGGCTAACCAAGGAAAAGAGAACTACTTCAGGTCCATACACACACTACCAGGTATGGCAGGGTATGAGGGAAAGCAAGATTTTTATTTCATAATAAAGAAATAAATCTGCTCAATTCAAAGAAACATGTTAAGGACTGGACCTTAAGATATCATTACAAAGTATCAGCAATAATTTTTTGCAGTAGCTACTTTAAATTTAACTTCAAATATTGTCATCAGATGTTTTTATGTCAAGGTTATCATTGGCTTCCTTAATTATTGAAATAGTGTGTGTGTATAGATATATATGTAGTCAAGCCACATAGATCAATTTGAATTATCTTGTTAAATACATACCTCTCAAACCTAATGTAAAACAGAAAAAAAAACAAACAACTGGACAAAGAGAAGTACATTAATCATGCACAACTACAAATCTTCCCTTCCTTAATACCAGGAAGGAGTAGAGGGGAGCAGCAATATCTACTCCTATTTGTAGTACATGAACATATGTAAAACACAAAGAATAAGTACCTGGCAAAAATACTTCAATGCATCTGAATTAAATAAAATCTTTCTCTTTATTGGCTTTAACAGTGAAAGAGATCTGCCTAATTGAAACTCAGGCTTTTTGGGTTTTTTTATAAGAAGTGAAAAGATGATTTATTTAAAAAAAAACTAAATCAGTACCATAAATACTGGAGTCCCTGGATAAGCACTCTGCCTGTGCTTCTCCACTTGGTCTGGGTGCAATCAGGGAGTTTTCAGTCTCTGTCTTCCTCATCTGATTGCCAGGAGAGCCTGCTGACTTCCTCAGGAGAAAGAAAAGAAACCACACAACACAAGGCTCTGAACACAAACACCCATGAGAAAGGCAGAAAGGAAGAAATACAAGAAAACAGATTTCCCACTCTCTGTGTAACTCTCATTCTCTCACTTCAGCTATTTTTGCTTTCACATCCAGCCCTGTGACTTCTCCCTGTGACTTCCCAGTGAGCCTCATCCATCCAATTGTGTTTTCCTGCCCTATGATCAAACACAGATGGGATAAGGCATCACTTTTGCTTCCTCTTGAGCCAGTGGATAATGTATACAGAACAATTATTTAATCATTTTCACCGAAAATAGAGTGGATGGCCTTTAGAATAGACTCACCTTACCATGAGACCTGAGCTGGGCTCAAGCACAACCAGAGTCTCCACTGAATTCACAGCAATGACAATCAAGGCAAAGGCATTTTTATTCTGCAGGGGACAACCCTGTGACACCTGAAGCCTCAGGGAGTATTTTAGACCTTGTTCTCTCAGACTTTCTCCTGTACTGTATGAAGCTTTGAATGGAGAAAGCTGACATGGGAAAAAAACCCCAAACAACTACAGCAATTTGTCTTTTGAGAATGGACAGGTGAAAACTTTTGTCTTGTTTCATATTAATTGAGTTGCTGCATTTGGAAATAACACAGTTTTGTGCACTGTACACACCAAAAACTACTCAAAATGGTTTCATTTAGTTATCACACTACCACAGCAAAGCCCCTCACACCTTATGACTGAATTCCTGTGAAAGTCTTACAAACTAATTTCAATGCATGATTGCAGAAATTGCGGTTTGTTAGATCTGCAGAGCCTCGTGGTCCATGAAAATCAGTGAGCCTAAATTGAAACTGGAAAATATGAACTAAAACTGCACCCTAAACTAACAATGTGCAAACCACAGAATACTACAAGTTATTTTTCACTGGTGAAAAAGTTTCTGAGTCAGAAGCACAAACTCATGAAAGAAGGGTAGGTTTTCAATTTGCCACCTTAGAAGTAATTAGTGTCCTAAAATCTAATATGACACAGTAGCTATCAACTAAAGAGACTAAAAATATTCTTCTGTAGTAAAATCCTACTTCTAATGATCATGAAGTTATAAAATCCACAGTGTTCTTCTGCTTATACTGCAGCATCAAATTTCTACTTGGTCTCCAGGTGATGTTAATGAGAAGAATGTATTCTCTTACTGTCAAGCTCAATTTGAAAGAAATCCCAGCCTTACTTTAAATCTAATCAATTTGTAGTTCTTCCACTGTTACTTCCTCCTTTCAAAACCAAGGAAAAGAAATATCCTGTTCACAGGAGCGAGAGGAGAAAAAAACACACAAAGCAGTCAGCCTCACCTTGATGGAGAGAAGTGAAAATTAATGCAGAAATACCAATCAAAGAGCAAGCCCTTAAAAAAAAACCAAAACCCCAGGATCTACAGAAGATTGGTCACACAGAAAAATCAAATCCCTCAATGGGAGAACCACTAGGATGGGATCTGGGTAGTGGCTGACTGCAGCCAGTGAGAGGTAAAGTGCCTTGGTTCTTTTGGAAATGTATTTCTAGCCTACAGCAGTCCAGAGGATCTTTGGAAATCTTTAGAGTTGATGTGTAACAAATAGGATAGACAAAGAACAAATTGTTCTGGTGACCCTGTTCACTCCTAGTACAAAAGTTCAGGCTTCCTTGGAGGTTAATAACAAATGTGATATTTTAGATGTGACATTTTATACAGAAATATTTTTAGCTTCAAGAAAAACAGCATTGCTTGAAGCGTATTGTTAAAAAGAAAATGCATCCACATTTTTGTAATCCAAACCAACAGCAATGAAATTAAGCAAAGTGGTGACTCCAATCATTTATTTCAGAGCAGGGTGCCCAGGGAAAGGATTGTCCCTTTCAATGCTAATGGACTGATCACACAGGCACGTGGACATTCTGGCAGGTGAAAAATAAAAAGGTTTTGTATATTATGCATTCCATTTAGGAATGTTTTATACATACATGTATAACCCCAGGTGGTAAACAGGCTGGTTCACATTTCCTGCTGGTAATGTAACAGCTTTTCCTATTTAGACAAATTATACTTTGCAGAAATGAAGGTTTCAAAAGGAGAAGAGGGGCCATAGGGTGACAGCAGTGCCTTTCCTCAAGGACAGAGCAATCAGTCCTAGCCACGTCACCTAAAGATACACACAAACCACACAGGGAAGAAATTATTTTATTTCTTTCTTCACTTCTGTCACCAAAAGCCCAGAAAAGGCCAGAGGTGCAATCACTCCTGTGCCTCTGCATGGCTGTGGACACCCACACACCCACGTACAGAATTCTAAATGGACTGAATTAAACACAAAAGAAAAGAAGTAACCAGGTTTGAATTACATCTTTGAGAACAAAGTGAATCAATCAGGGACTTTCACCAAAAGTAGGCAGGTCTACAGAACCTTACAGGAAGAGAAAACCACCAGTATAAAGTACCATGTACACTGTCCCTCAGAAGGATCAGGTTCATGTCCTGCTTCCCACCCACTGTGACACCAAAAAACTCCAGGGACCAAAGCTCAAATGTGGGCACACAGAGCACAGTTCCCAGCAGTGAGCAGTCACCTGAGAGGCTCCCAGTTCCCAGTGGTGGTCATCTAGGCAGGTCCATCCCTCAGCAGCACAGGTCTCCATCCTGGAAGGTCAAACTCCAGCAGGAAAGATGCAGAACTTCCTCATTCATCAGCCTGAGACAGTGAAATGCTCCTGCAGAGGAGTTTATTGAGTGAAAAATCCACTGCTAAATATGAATGGATTTCTGCAATCTACACAAGACAGAGACAGGAATGGAAAACAGATTTACTTTGGAACAACAGGAGTTGGACTGAGACACCTTTCAGTCTGCACGAGCCACCCACCCATCTCTCAGCCAGGAATATCTGAGGAAGAAGGAAAACCATGGATTTCCCCCCAATTCCCAGGCAATGTTATTGCACTACACTGACTCAGGGAAAGCCACAGCTTCTCTACAGGTCTGATGTGCATGGTTGGAAAGCCCTGGAAAATGATTAAGCACCAGGAGAAGAGCACAGACTGACAGAAATCAAATTCCTTCCTTTTTATTTTTTTTTCCAAGTTAGCAACCACCTCCTCCAGTGGACAAATAATGTTCCTTCAACCCCCATCTGAACATTCAATATCCAGCTTGGCTTCAAGTAGTCCACCCTGCCTAAAATCATCTTGACTTGGTGAGTCTATTTCCAGAACAAATAGCTCTGGATTTCCAACTCCTGCTATTTTCAGAACAAATAGCATCCTCTCCTCAGGACTGGGTTTCTTTTTTGCAACACAGCTTCTCAGTCTCCACCTTCCTGAGCTTCCCAGACTAATTAAGGGGACAACCTTAAGATTTCAAAACACAAAATGAAGCCTTGGGTGTTTAGTTGTTTGCTATTGAATTTCCAAGGTACCTCAGAGGGTCGGTGAGTAGCTGTGGTGGGTGGGCTGCTGCATTCAAGAAGAACCTCAGCTCCCAGTTCAAAATCTTTCAGGATAATTTTTTTCAGGAGTAGGCACAGTTCCTAGAATTGTTAGAAAAAGAAAAGGATGTTGGTGAAGCACATTTCACACGCTGAGGGTTTATTTCTGAACTGTATTTTTCTGTACACCAGGAAAACAGCTCACTTGACTTGAGAGCACTTGATCCCACTTGTCCCAAATATCATGATGTGGCACCCAACACCACAATTTTGAAATGTAAGTAAGGGACTTTTCTCATCCCCATTCAGACTTAAATAATAATGGAAAATCTGGTTCATTGCTGAAATATCAAGAGGTGAAACACAGTGCAGAGGCTTTTTGATGCCTAATTAGGGATAACCTCAATAGGTTTTTTGTGAGACCTCTGAAGTGACAGTGGAATCACACATCTGACAAATGCAAGCATGAAACAACGTGATAATAAACAAGAAGACAAAACAGTACATCAGAAGACCCAAAAACCTTTACAGTAGTGACTGTGGTACTGTTGTAATCAAAATTTGGTGGAGGTGGAGTTGCAACTGGAATGCTGGAGTGGGTGGATAATTCAGAACGACCACCAAAGAAACAGTGACCTGAAATAGAATTCATGTCCCAGACAGAGGCAGGCAGAGCTGCTGAAAATCCAAGTGAAAGCCTTCTGCAGCCAGGAGAGGCCAAAGGCCAGGCCATGGGCACAGCCAAGCACCTTCTTTACAGGGAGGTTTCGTTTCAGACACTGGGAGGTGAAGGGACTGGCAGCAAAATCTTTGGAATAAAAATTAATTTCAAGACAGCCTCCTGACCACGTCCCAGTCCATCAGAGCTGGACAGGGAGGGCCTGCACAGCTCTCTTTAATATGCCAGTGTTCCTGAAGAAAATAAAATTTAAAAAAAAGTTAAATTAAGTGTGCATATTTGCTCAAGAATTGGGATTAATATACATTACTGATTTACTGGTCTCTGCAGCTTAAGGTAATTGTAATCTCTTTAAAAGTTTGAAACAAAATTCTGTGTACTGAATAACTTATGCAAATATTGTAATAGAATTTAGTTTCTATGCTGTTCAAATATAAAAGACTTAACCAGTATTATGCTACTCCTGTCAACACTTTTATTCTTCAAAAGAACCAATACAAAAGCATTCCCAGTCAACCAGCCTGGATCAGCATCCCTCCCAGAGGATTAGGAGTTCATCACATTGAGAGAAAATACCCTTTCACTGACCACAGTCACTGACTTATGGACATTTTCCACTACCCCAGCAACACATCCATCACAGGTTCCAGCCCTAAATTTCTTGGGCAGTTATGAGATGAAAGGCAAAAAGCACAGGTGATGCTCTTGGACATGTTGAGTGCTCAGCTACCTAGGTGAGTTTCCACCAGAAATTGTGGACATATAGGAAGTTAAGAGAAAAGGAATAGTTAGAGAAGCAAAGCCAGGAAGTGCAATGCATGTGATATCCCCACTCAGGCATAACAGGGACTCACAGGCAGAGAGTCACAAGGAATCACAAGGACACAGAAATGGGTGGACAGCTCTATTAGAATCATTTTTCCCTTATACACAAGGATCGATGTGGAAAAAAGCAAAAAAAAAAAGGGTGAAGTGGCTGAGGAGCATCAAATCCTGTGAGCAAGGGGAGAACTCAAGTGCAAGTGGGCTCTACAGAGAACTTTGTGTAAGGGGAAATTACTCTTAAAGCTTCACACATATCTCTGGGGAATGAGAGAAGACAAGAGCTCAAGACAAAAGCCAGGTTGGACAGGGCCTGGAGCAACCTAGAAGGGTGGAAGGTGAAGGTGTCCCTGCTCATAGCAGAGGCTTGGATTTAGATTTTGTTTAAGGTCCCTCCCAACCCAGACCATTCTGTGATTCTGTACAGGGGTTGGAGTCAAGATGATGAAGTTCATGCAGTAGGGAGAAGAGAAGAGCCCTGCAGAAGTTGAAGCTGAGAAGCCAGCTGAGTTTGGATGAAAGAAGCAAGGACAATTCCAGCACAACAGTACTGCTCCATTCTCCCATGTGGAAGAGAAAAAAAGACGATAAAATAATGACTGTGATAGAGGTAAGAGTGACTGGAAAGGCTGGTGAGCGCCACCTGCAGTGACAGGTACCTGGCGATGAAAGCAGCAGCATTTCAGGAAGATTTTGCCTGGGTTAATGATGTAATTTTTAGCTCCTAATAATTATTTAAATTAGGATAATTTTCAATAACTCCAGCAAGGTAAACCCAGAGCAACTGAGAGTTCCACTCCTCAGTTTCTTTGCCTCTGCCTTACTGTCCTCTCTCCTGCTTTTCTGTCACCCTTTAGTTTCTCTCTTGTGCCTCACTTTCCTTCATCAGCTTCTACACAATCCAGTCAAAACACCAACCACCACCACAACCTCTGGGCAGCACATCAGCTTCCCAACCCATTCAATTTGTATTAAATTCCAGAAAACTGCGAGTTGTCAAGTTTGCCTTCATTAGAGGCACCTTACCCCAGCATCCTCCTGAGTGCTGCCAACATCCTCAAAGAGTTCCCCAGACGAGACTTGTTCTGAAACACTCTGTTCTGCAGCTGGAGAGAGAATAGACAGATTTACAACAACCATAAACACATCTTTAAAAGGCTGTTTTACTTGTGACCTGTGACAGTTCAGAGAGACTTGCTATGCCTGTGGTGTTGGGTCCAGGAAAATAAATTTAATCTAGTTTGTGGATGAAGCAGTAGGTGGCAAGTACAAAAGCAAAAAGGATTACTAAAGGAAGAGAGTCTGGTAAATAGGGTAAATAGAGGGTTGGGTGTGGGAGTTCATGGCTTAAATAAATGCTGATATTCTGGACAAACAGAACAACCCACATCTGGAAACAGATGTGTTTGCTTAACAAAATAACAGTGCTGTAAAATGCCTTGAAAATTTATTGATTTTTTGCAGAAAACAAGCAATAATACCCAATTCCTCTATTTTCCTTTGGGTTTAATATTGACAGATGAACTTTCTGTGTGCTTTAGCAAGTGAAAATGGATAAAACACTTTCTTGTGCAAACCACATGAATTAATCTCTTCACTCACACTTAGTCTGAAGTAACACCAACCCTGTAAAAATAGAGCAAAATATCAAGAGAGTTAGGGTTTTTTTTTTAAGAGTACATTTATTCAGTGGACAGTAAATATTGAGACTCAACAGAATATGAGGTTTCTTTCCTAGACTTAAAAAATTGTTTTCTGTAGCTTCAGGGCTGCTGGGTCACAAGGCACCTTGTACTGCAGGACAGATGGAAAAACCCACAGTGCTCACTCCCTGCCCTGCCCAACACCTGAGCAGGAGGAAGGACAAAACTGAAAGGCTGGGAAGCAAACCCAAGGTTAAACTAAGGGTGGGTTCAAAATGCAATTGTAAAAAACAATGCAGATGTGTGGCCCCATAGTACAGAATTCTCTCTATTCCCTTCAAAAGGGTGACTAATATTTATTTAATTTATATGGTTATTAAGAAGTGAAAGGAAAGCATGGCTTCAGCCACTGTCCTAGTTTAACTCCAGCCAAAGCCCCCCACAGCCACTCACTCCTCATCCCAGGAGAGCAGGGCCTCATCCCACGTAACGGGGACTTGGGAAGACAAACAGTATCACTTAAAACTTCCCCCTTTGCTCCTTGTCCCCCCCAGTTTGTATGCTGAGCAGGATGTCACATGGTCTGGAGCATCCCTTGGGTCAGCTGGGGTCACCTGTCCTGGCCATGTCCCCTCCCAGCCCCTGCCCAGCAGGGCTGGACGAGGGGCAGGAAAGGCCTTGGCTCTGTGCAGCCTCAGCAAGAGTAGAAACACCTCTGTGCTGTCAGCCCAGACCCAAACTCAGTCCACACCAGCCACAGGGAAGAAAAAGAGCCCTACCCCAGCCAAAAGCAGCACAGGTAGATAGCTCAAAAACCAGCAACTTCTTCTGGATTTACTCTCCCTCCAAAGGGAGCACTGAGTGTGACATGGCTGTCTTCAGATGTTGTAGTAATTTCATATCCTGTGAACAGAGAGAGACATGGTTCTCCCAGGAAAATCCTGGGAAGCTGTGTAGAAGCTGTGGGAAACTTAGAGGAAAGAATTCAAACAATTATTATCTCTCTGTAACCATTGTTTATAGATATGGTTCTCCAGAGTGTGCTATTCATAGTTCACCAACAGTGTGAGAGAAGATTCCTAAAGGCCAATCAGGTCTTAGGTCCACCATTGTTTCTATAAGAACTGTGGATTTCTAATAATAAAGTGTATTTTCATGCCTTCTGAGGATGGAGTCTCTGTATCACCTTTGGCTGCCCCCAATACCCCTTGGTGATAAACTGTGAGATCCCTTTTTCCCTCTGCAAGCCAGGGAACCCCAGTATGAGCATCCTTTCTCATCTTTTGAGGGGATCCTACGTCTGTGATCCCAGAGAGCTGTAAAGCTCACAGAAATATGAGCCATGGATTTCCAGTGCCTGGATAACACAGAGGAAAAGAGCTCTGACACTCTTTCGATAGCTAACATCACTTTCCCACACTGGCTGGAACCACTGACGCAAAATAAACTTTCAAATGTGCATGGAGAGCATGGCAGGACTCTGACACATCAGTCTCTGCTGCCCAGTAAGGTTCCAAACCAGCTCACATTGTGCACAAGCTTATTTAAAGAATGATTACAACGTGACCAGAACGAATTTGGAAGCCATGGAGCTCCCATGGAGGGCTCACCTCAAGAGCAAGGACCACTCCTCAAGGGCTTTCTGCTGGGAGGGGCAATCCTTGGAGTTGGGACATCTTCAGGATGTCAGGAATCAGGCAGTGGAACTCTGAATAAAGCAACAATTACTATCACTGAAGATCATTATTTTGCGTATAACCCAACTACAAAAATATTTAAATCTCATCACCCTATAGAAACTCTTATAAACTTAGTTGCCATTTCTCTTTAGAATATTTAGGGGGTATTTCAGATCACCCTATGTCTTCTACTTGCCCAGACAGTCACTGATCAGAGAGAATTCCTGGTCTAAACTATATTTGTCTACTATGATGCTTCTAAACTAATCCTCTAAGTATTTTATAAATATGAAAAAAAAAATTAAAGCAATCTGTTAGCACAGTTTTGGAAAGCAAACAGAAAAGGCATGACACTGTGATAAATTTTTCCTTGTGGTTTGCTAGTAAAGAATATAGAATAAAGAATATAGAATAAAGAATATAAAGCTCCAAATCTTATCTCTTGTGGTCACAGACCATTGCAATAAACTTATGTTTTTCTTACACCTTCTGTCTGTTTCAGACACAGCTTCAGTTCTTTCTGCACCCTCCCCAGATCCAAACCTTTAGATTCTATCATTTAGATAGCCAGTACATTTTTAAAAATATATTTACTCTTAAAATAGTGTAACAAAATGTTTGCTATTGCCTGTCAAAATAAGTGCAAGTTAGATATGTTTTTCTCTTCTGCTTTGAAACAATTCACTAAAAGGTTAATATTCTTAGTAGCACTTCTTGGTAAGAACTTAATAGTTCTATTGTACATGAAAAAAGGAATTGTTTAAACCCTTTCTAGTAATAGCTTACAAAGACAATTGGTTTCCATGTGTTTGCATTTCCAAGAGTTTCCAAATCCACTTTTCTACTAAAAGAAAAAAATACAAGTGCAGGAGAGAAAAATGAGAGAGCAAGTAAAGACTTCAGAGCTCAGCTGCACTGCAAAATCGAGTTCTCCTCAGTGCAGGTTTTGTTCCCCATATTTTCCAAGGGGGAGCTGATTTGTGTTTGTCAGTCTCTGAGATCTGCAGCTGTCAAGGAAAGGGGAGGAAATTCACTCACCCTGGGTATAGAAGGTGGTTTGTACAGACAGACAAAGCTGTTTGTCCAGCCAGGCTCTGTCCAGAGCTATCAGCACCTCAGGTTTGACCCAAGCCAGCAGTTATGCTCGGGCTGCATTTCAAACCCACACTGGACAATTCCATCCTCAGCCACAGCCCAGCTCCACAGCTGTGCATTCCCTGCCCTGTGCCACGGCAGGGACAATGTGACAGGGAGTCACAGCACTGCCTCCCCTCCTGGGAGGGGGCTCAAACAGCAGCAGGCTCAGGGGGACTGTTTAGGCTCTGTTTTGCAAATCACAAATATGCCTCAAAGGAAAAAAAAAACACAGAAATGCAAGACCTGTACTTAGCATGTCAGGAAAAGTATGGGCAGAGCACCTCTGGGACAGACCCTCATGAATGTGTGTGACAGACCAGGGTTATCACTCACTCTGTTTCATTCACACACTAAATAAATCCCACAGTTATCTTTAACAGGTTAAAACACACACACAAAAAAAGCTTCAACAGATAAAGAAGGGCTCTTTCATGTGCCAGCTCAGATAATTATTCTTTTCAAAATCTGAAATGTCGTTTATGTCCTGGATGAAATAACTTTTAATGTATTGCATTTAGAATAATCCCTTCACTGTACTACATTGCAGCTCACAATATCATCTGCATTTTCTTTATTCAGTAAACTTTGATGAGTTTTCCACAACCCTCCCTCAAACACACACAAAAAAAACCCTGAGATGTGGAGCCCATGTGCAAAATGTTCATCAATTGCAAAGAAAAAGATTAGCAATAAATATTTATACTTCTGCTGCGGATTCAGTACAGATCATATTAAATACCAACGGATTCCACATTTGTAAATGTAACAGAAAAGCCACATTAAACTTGCAAACTGGAAAAGCAGTCCCTCAGCTGCAGCCAACCTTTCAGAAATGGGAAGGACTTTTAGGAGACAGATGCAGCAGAGACTTTGACCTCTGCGTCGCTCTGCTGGAAAGAATGGATGCAATAGCTAAAAAAAAATAATTGAAACTTTGGAAATATTTGACAAAAAAAATATAAATCCTTCAGGGGGAAATTGTTTTTCTCTCTGTGAAAAACACAAACTGTTCAGGACACCAGTGATCATATAAGCCTGTCACTGGATAAACTCTCATCTCTGGCAGGATGATGAATTCCTGTCTTGTCCATCTTGCAGCTGCTTCTTGGTAAACAATCTGAGACTCCAGCTCCTGAAGGCCCAACAGGAGGCATCAGGGCATCTCTTAGATCCCTGCTGAGCCCTCATCCCTGTGGACTGTGCCCAGGGCGTGTCCCCACCAAAGTCGAGGCACCCCCTGCTGTTTTGTCACAGCCTTGGCTGTCACTGGCCATCCCCTTGTCCCCAGTGCAGCCATGGTCCTTGAGGTAATAAATTTATTGTAGCAGTAAAGGAGCAAAGAAACCTTTCCAGCAAACTCTTTCATTTTTATTAATAGAAGCAGAGCCATCTCCACTGTTATATTTAATTAAAACATCACTTTGCCAGAGCTTCCTTTGCAACTTTAAGACAGAACAATACAACCACTATTTAATAAAGCTGAAAGAGTGACAGCACAGAGAGGCTGTGAGGAAAAGAGGGTCTGCTGGCAAAGGCATGAGAAGCAGGAGCAAAAGGGGCATAAAATACACTGAGGTTATAAGAAATGAAAAGGGAACTTAATATTACCATATGACAACCTGAACCTATATTTATTCAAATCTGATTTGAGTTGGTCACTCCCCCTTTGACAAGATAGAGTTATATTTAATTTCAGCTTTTTAGAGCCTGTGTCTTCTCCCACTCTGTTATGCTGAAGCAAAGCTCAGTAATCTACAGCTGAGTAGCTCACTGCCTTTCCTGTGAAGTTTTAGGTTGGGAATCAGGAAAAGGTTCTTCCCCCAGAGGGTGCTGGGCACTGAACAGGCTCCCCAGGGAATGGGCACAGCCCCAAGGCTGCCAGAGCTCCAGCAGCATTTGGACAATGCTCTCAGGGATGCACAGAGTGGGATTGCTGGGGCCAGGAATTGGACTGGATGATCCCAGTGGGTCCCTTCTGGCTCAGGATATTCTGTGTTTCTGTGATATATCAAAAGTTCTCATGGTAGGGAGCAATGACAGGTAAGTGACCCCACGTCCTCCTCCCCACCCTGCCAGCAGCAGGACAGCCAGTACCTACAGACCACCTGAGCCCCTGCCAAGCCACAGAAATCATCCTGCTCCAACAAAAGCAATGAGATATTTGTGGGGAAAGCAAAAGTGAGCACGACTCTGATAGCCTAAAACACAGCATTGCTGCACTGACAATCAATAACCCAGCAGAAATCCTGTGCCACAGCCTGGGGAGGAGGGGTGCTGCCACAGGCTCTGCATTCCCACGTGGATATCCTTGCCTTGGGCTGGGAAAGCAGGAATCAAGCACAGGAATCAACCAGAGGAATCAAACACAGGAACCAACCACAGTAACCAACCACAGGGACCAACAGTAACCAACCACAGGGACCAACAGGAATCAACCACAGGAACAAACCACAGGAACAAACAGGAATCTACCACAGGAACCAACAGGAATCCAGCACAGGAACCAAGCACCTTATCCAAACATTTCATTTCCTGTGCTGGAATCCATCTGCCAGGGTGGTTGGCCCCCTCCAGCCCTGGAGACGGAACACTGGCTGGAGTGACTGCAAAGGAGCCAAAAAAATCCTGCCCTGGGAATGCTCTGCTCCATCAAATCAAACCCCACTTGACAAATAAGTGACCAGTTGTTCTGGGAGACTGAGTAGAGGTTCAGCACACAATGGGGGGGAAATGAAAAGCTTGAAGAAAGGTTGTCTTGGCAACATTGTCTGAGTCATATTTAAAGATAAAATCACTCTCCAAAGCTAATGTAGAGTGGATGCCAGAGATAAGAAAAAAAATATAGGCACTCATAACATCTTCATAGAAGAAAGCTCTGCCTTCTGTCAGTTGCCTGAATTGTTTTGGGACTGCTTGGTAGAGTTTCCTCTGTTCATTGCAAAACATTCTTTTTATAGAAACTGTTAAGGCAAACAAATAAGTCTGGAAAAACACAGCTGAAGCTCCTCCAAGACACCATGTAAAACAGCACAGTGCCTCAATATCCAAAGCACCACCTTTCTTTTTACATATATTAACACACAAGCAGACAACCATAACATTGCTGCACAGAAATGTTCTCACTATCAACTGGAGCAGGCAACTTGCACAGGTAGGCACCTTATGCAACAGAGAGAGTGGTAAAGATTTTTCACTTTTTATATCTTTAACTGCTCTTTGTATAGTGATTGATTTTAAGGGCCTTAAGTTTCATGTGATTTCTTCTGGCAGGAATCTCATTAGCCCAGGGTCTGATGAGATGGGCAGGAAAACCCATGAAACCCTGACAGGGAGCTGGCACAGCACAGGACAGAGTGACAATGTCCCAGTGCTCCCTGCTGCATCCCACCAGGTGTCTGGGCAGCCCACCCAGGTGCTGCCTTCCAGCAGTAATCTCTTAGGACACAAATTCCAATTGTTAATCATGTTCAAGAAATTACTTTGTTGCTAAAATGCTCTATCTCTCATTTAATAAGAGTTCTACCTTAGAAGAATATAGACACTGCCTGATTTTACGTTCTTTCTGTGCTTCTACCAGGATAATGAGAACAGAGCTAAACTGGCAGGTCCCAGATTATTTGTCTCTTTTGCAAGCAGTTTAACACCAAAAGAAAAGAGAAAGGGAAAAAAAAGGTAACAAACCCTCCATTTTTCTACATTTCCTTCCCTTCTGTTTTGCTTTAACAGATCATTGCACTCAGCCTAAAATTCCACATGAAACCACTTCCAGCAGGAAATAAAAGAAAAAAATTTGCAAGGTTTTGCTGTGCCCCTTCAATCTCCCTTCTCAAAGGCTTCAGGACCTGGTGAGCTTCCATCCTCAGGGCTCCTCAGATTTCCCCTTTTCTAGCCCACGGCTCTGGCCTGTGCTGTAAAGGGCCCAGTGCCTCCCTGCCACCTCTGACCTCCACTGACCTTCCAGCACCTTGTCCCAGCCAATAACAACTCAGTGATTATCATTTTCTCCAGGCCATCAGCTCCAAGTACCTAAAGACACTCCCAGCTTTTTGTAACCTGACAGCCTCTGCCGTTCCTGCCTAATTGCAACTTTCTCCATCCACCCATCTCTCATCTCCGTTATCCTCCTGAACAGCCTCTTGAGGCAACTACTGCTGAAGTTGGAAGAATTGAGGTAAATTGCTGGAGAAGATTGATTTAAACACAGGTGATATCTTCATCACATCTTCCAGTATGTGAATAATAGACATTCCTTAATTCCCCTCCTAATAACCATTCCTCATTGCAGAGAGTGATCCCTCACTCCCAGGCTCAGCTGAGCACTACAGAAATGCCATTTTTCTATCAGCCACTCAGCACACTTTCAAAGAAAACCTTTAGAGTAATTTCACCATTTTGACTTGAATTCCTTTTTTATTAGCTATCTTGCTTCCTCCAGTTCTGGCTTGTAGCACTGCTCTGTTTCCAGATGGCACAATCCTTCCCTCACCAAGGACAAGTCTGACACGTTTGGGAAGGCAGGATTCTCTTAACGGGAACAAAGAGGCAGCAGAGCAGGAGGATGCAACAATTACATTTAACTGGCTGGCAATAAAGGATGGTCTCAAATACCTGCTGTTAATGCAATCTAAGTCTCAGCTGCAGCTGAAAAGAAAGGGGGACAAAGAAAAAAATTTTAAAGGGCAAACCCTGAAAGTTTTACTTGTGCCTGATGTAAGTGATAAAGTGGAACAGGTAATTACCTATTAACATCAGCAAAAATAGGGGATCTGGGGCCAAAACAGTTCAGCCTTGAAGAAGTGAAAAGACTGGGAAAGTTGCAAAGAAAGAATCAGCACAAAACAAAAGTTCCTTTTGAATATATTTCAGAGCTAACAGTGCTGGTTTTAGCTGCAGGGACATGAAGCCTACCTAGGTAGGTACAAAATACATTGTGGGTTTTTTCATCTTGCCTCAGGAATGTAAACAATGCATAAAAAATCTCTTACTTACATATTAATGATGTCCTTTACAGAATGGACAATATCTACCAGTAATTTTCCTCAACAATTGGGCCAGCTGTGTGCTCCCAACATCAGGGCTGCTCACTGGGCACTCATCCCCAACTCCTGCAGGCAGGACCCAGCCACAGGATTCCCTGCCATGGCCTTTCCTCCTCCTTTACACAGAGAAAGGTTCTGTGAAAGGAAGGATTTGGGACAGGACTTATTCAGGTGTTCAGATATTTAATGTTACAGACATGAGCATAACAGGACCCTCAAAAGAGTTCTGTGAGGGTAGGGTTTGTTCAGCCTGGAGAAGAGTCCAGGGAGACTTTAGAGTCAATTCCAGTGCTCAAAGGAGCTCCTAGAGAGCTGGAGAGGGACTGGGGACAAGGGATGGAGGTACAGGACACAGGGAATGGCTTCCCACTGCCAGAGGGCAGGCATGGATGGGATGTTGGGAAGGAATTGTTCCCTAGGAGGGTGGGCAGGCCCTGGCACCACAGGGTGCCCAGAGCAGCTGTGGCTGCCCCTGGATCCCTGGCAGTGCCCAAGGCCAGGTTGGACAGGGCTTGGAGCAGCCTGGGACAGTGGAAGGTGTCCCTGCCTTTAGATGGGTGGGCTTTAAGGCCCTTCCAACCCCAACCATTCTGGGATTGCCTGATTCACTACAAATCAATGGGACTTCAGTGTATGTCCCACAAAGCTGCATCTTCAGTACAGTGCTGTGGTCCAGCTTTGGGATCCAATGCTGTCTTGGGGTGATTTTCTGATGATACTCCATTCCCAAATCATCTGCTTTATGCCCAGAAATGGCTGCTGGAGCTTTGAGGGGTCTGGACTAGGGGCAGGGTTTCTCTAGATTAGTTTTTGCTACCTTAAGCAAGAAGTTTTCTTTTTTCCTTCCCTTGGCTTGGAGGCTGTACCAGGAATCCTTTCAGCAGCATTTTGGTTTTTGGTTTTTTTCCTGGAACAGTTTCAGCTTGGGTTTCGCTCAGAGATCGGAATCACCAGGACTGTGGACCTGGAGCCTGTGGGGGGCTGCTTCAAGCCCGAGACCTTGGGGAAAAAAAACCAACCTGAACTAACCAGGAAAGGGCACCAAAATCCACCAGCTTCATCTGCTGTGAGGAGGAGACTGATGCCAGAGGTTCAGCAGGTTCCCATCTGATTTGCCTGAGCTGCTGTGTGAACTTCTCCCTTCCCTGAGACAAAAAGCCAGGGCCGTTTTTGCCTTCCTGGCTGAGCATCCAGGTGCGGGTTGGGGAGGTAAAGTTCCAAAATGTCAATATCCAGCTTTTTTTCTTTTTTAATTTTTTTTTTCTGTGCCTTTCAGGCACCATGCTTTGTTAATAAACAGGGTTTTGTTCACTTTCACCCACTGGTATTCATTTCTCATTGGCAAAAGGGATTGCTGAAGCCCTTCTCTTTAGAGAAAACACTCGTTCCAGAGCATTTTTCTCCTAAAATTTATCTCTAAACCAGGACAGCAGAGTTCAGTAAAACACAGAACTTTCATCCCATGTAGGGGTTTTTAACTTGCTGCGATGAGCAGCTGTTTGCACTTTCAGTTTGAAAAATGCTCATTTCTGACATTTTCCTTTCAAAGGATGGCTCCATTTCTCCATCCTCCTTCCCCTAGGCCCACTGAGGCAGAACTGCAGCTCCTGCCCTGCCTGTGGGAGCAGCTCCACACGAGTGGATGGCTCAGTTCTCCCCTCTTCCAGGGATCCCTGCAATAAGAGAGAGGGGTTTTGCAGAGAGCTCAGCATTGGTAACAAAGCACTGACAGACAAAAGCTGCTAAATTGATATGACAGGAAACGTTTGTGGCTTTTGCAGACTCAGAAGTGAAAGATTGGAATTATGTTTTAAAAGACTCAGGCCAAAACACTCTTACATTTATCTGATAAAAGAGTCCATCATGGAGAAATCTATTTTCCTGATAGAGGCTGCAGTTTTGCAGGGTCATGAGAAAATCCTTCAACCAGCAGCCTCAGAAAACCTTTGAAAACTGATCTGTGTTACTGAAGGGTGCATTGCTCTGCCATCAGAGCCTTCCAAGCCCTTAAAGGATGAAAGAACCCCAAACACACTCCTGCAATTAAGGATCCAAAACTCAATCCAGTGGGCAGGGTCTATGTACTTTGTCCAAAGAGTGACTGTAGACAAGCTCCAGTATTCCTCTCCTCAGTTTCCCTTCTACAAACAGAAATAACCTGATGAAGGCTATACAGATTAAATGGAACCTATGCTAAACCCTTCTTTTGTATCCTACATTAATCACCAACTTTCTCCTTGGTTTTGGTGGAGTGGTTTTAGGTACAAAACCAGGTACAACAGGTACATTAAACAGACACAAAATAGCACGTGCTGGACTCTCTGCTTGGGCTCTCTGACACTCTGACAGGGCTAGACAAGGGACCCAGGGGCAGCCCCTGGTGCCCTGGTCACTCTCCATGGCCCATTTGAAACCTCACAGCAATGGAGCATCACAAGGATTAGGAAAAACTTCTGGACTGCATTTACAGCATTTAAAAGGACTGGAAATTTTCTTTCCAGAAATAAAAATACTGAACTTGTTCAAAATGAGAATGCAATAAATAAATCAAGCAGTCAAATGATGGACCAAATTCTAAAGTTTGTCAGCCAAGTTTTAGTTATAGTACCTTCGAAATTTCATAATAATGCCAGTATTCTGTGTATATGCACACATTTTCATTGTACAGAGCATAAAATGTTCTGTCTCAGTAAGCACAGGAAAGGAGAAGTGTAAACAAACAGCACATCACTGCCCAAGCTATGTAGTCCCCATTTTTCTGTGAATGTCTGGATGGGGTTTAGAACTTGGTTTTTATTTTATTTTCCCCCAGTTGGACTGGGCAATCATTGCAGGTCCCTTCCACCTGAACAACTCTGTTCTATTTTCACTGACTTTATCTCATGTTCTTTCTTTTCCTTTCCTGAATGACCACTGCTCTGGAATTTTTCGAAGAAATTTCACATTTGAAACAGATTCTGGGTGCAGAAATTGTTCTCAGTTATCCCAGAAGGGAATTACTGAAGCAATGACAAACATCAAACATATCTGCAAAGGTCCCGTATTTGTATTCATCCCACAAGCAGGTAAAAAAATCAGTAAGTAAAATCAAAGCCAGAGCAATATCCTCACCAATATCTTCCAACAGGAAACGGAGACTGATGTTCACTTAATTAATTTATTATGTCTTGTGTATCTTAAACCACAAGTGACATTTTAGCTTCATTGTGTGCTTACCTGAACCAAGAATTAATCATCAACATAAGGCAAGGAACTCTCAGTTTAAATGCTGTCAAGGCTCCAAGGTAGCAGGTTATTAAAAGTGAAAATAACTGCAACTGGGCAGATTAAAACACCAGCCTCATTCCCAGGGGAACATCCTTCAAAATATCAGCTGCCTTTGGAACTGAAAGATGCCAATGTCTACAAAATTTTGCTACAAATTAATCCAAGAGACAAACCAGGAGCTTGTCAATGGTATTAAAATATACATAAAACACTGCCAGAGATATTTTATGAGGAAATGGACAGGATATTTTTTTATATACACCAGCTTTAGGATTTTTTGGCATTTGTTCAGTATAAGTATACAATAAAAAAACAGGCTGCTTCCTCTTTAGCAGATTCATGAAACCAAAATGTATGAAAATAAACCTCTGAAATTCTAGCACATTTCTGCCTAATAAATATAATTTTGAAAGATATTTGTCCAAATACTTTTCATTTTGTAGATATTTTTATGCCACCCAATAAATAAACTATATTATAGATTGCTTACTCAATTTAACAATTATAACTTGTATATTACCAAAATAATAGGATGAGAGAAAATGGCCTCAATTTGCACTTTTCTCCAGGCTGAACTGACACGTGTGGGATTGCAGGATGTTCTATCCAGTTCATGCTAATATA
>VYZP01055003.1:0-10437 GCA_013400635.1 Hypocryptadius cinnamomeus
GTTAGATCAGTGGCTGGTCATTTCTTCTAAGAGAAGCTAGAACTTCGCAAGTTCCCACGTCAAAACAATCCTGGTATGAACAGTTCATTAACATAACAATCCCTTCTTGGGGGAAAAACAACTAGCACCTACATAAACATTAAATCTATCCCATGAGAATCAGTGAAGAAAACACGTAAACAATTTAAGAATAGAGAGATTTGATGGACAAGTAAAATACCTTTTATTAACCAACAGAGTAATTGGCAAGAAAGCTACTGACCAATTGGAGTCAGACACGAGGTCTGTAAAACTGTATAGAAATGATTTATGTGAATAAAGAAGAGGCTTTTTCCTGCATGAAGAAAATGGAATCTCACATGATTTATTCCAGTACAGACAGTGCCTGCTGCCACAGCACTCAGTAACATTTTGTAGGCAGCTGGCACTAGGAGATGTCGGGTGTCGAATTTTTGGGTTCTTCCCAGCGTGGTGCTGAGACTTTCCTTGACTTGAACTCAGTGACAGCCAGCAGGGCAACACAGCAAGACAACACTGCCTTGCCAGAGAGGACATCAGGAAACATCTAATTCAAGCATATTTGTCTGGGAAACAAAAATACTGAGCTCTCCAGTGGGCTCCCTTGTCTCCTCTGCCATCCAGCAGATTCAGACTGAAAGGTTTCATAAAGCATTTCCTAGAGACCACAGGATTTCTTCGGTGTATGAATGCTTTTTTCTGCACTCACATTAAACCTTCAGTGCCTTTCTGCCCTCAGCACTCCACTTTCTCCCCTGCAAGAACACACAGACCTAAACTTTTCTTCTGCTTGGTATCATTTCCAAATAAGCTTTCAGGAAGTCCTTCTGCCTTACCCAGTCACCACATTCCATCTGAAGCAGCATCCCTGCCATCAAAATCAAACTGCATTGGACTTCAACACAACCACCAGGCCTAGAACTGAATTAAAGTTTACAGATAATCTGAAAGCAGGAACACTGAGCTTTATCTGGTTCCAGTTTCACTCAAGGTCTTACTTATTCTTACTTATTCTTACTTATTATGGCATGCAAGCAATACCATGCAAAGCTCAGAATATATTACCCAAACAAGCTTAATTCCTTTCCTTGACCGCAGATTTCAAAATGGGTACCAGATATAAGCAATTTGGGAATTATCTTTTTTTTTTTGGGGTGCAAATTATTGGAGTATTTTAGCATGGCAGTCAGGGACCAAAGGCAATTTAATTGGATGAAATACAAAACCAAGGTCCTGACTCTCCATGTTCAGTGAAAAACTCAAGGGATTCTTTCAAGTTTGAGCATTCAGCCTGTGTTTTCTTTAAATGCCAAATGAGATTAAATTCTGAATATCATGTTTCACCAGAGGAGGTTTAGATTGGGTATTAGGGAAAATTTCTTCATGGAAAGGGCTGTTAGGCACTCGAAGAGTCTGCCTGTGTGAGTCTCCATCCCTGGAGGTTTTTAAAAGATGTGTAGATGAAGAGTTCAAGGGTGTGATTTACTGGTGGACTTGAAGTTTGGACTTGGTCTTAAAAGCCTTTTCCAACCTAAAAAATTCTATGACTGTATTTGACTTGCACTGTACTTCTCATTTGGAAAATTCTGTATTCCAGGTCAAAAAAAATCTGTGAAAGGCTGGTGGATTGCTTATGAAATTCTTCACAAGGAAAAGCATGACAAATACAGCTTAAGATATCACTAAGCATTAATAATGATAGTGGGCTATAAAAATAAAATTAGGATAGGTAAATCTAAAAGCATGATTCTAAAATGAAGTGTTTTCTCTGTATAGTGCAATGAATTTGATGTAGTAAAGCAATTTTGCCTCTTTAAAAAAATATAAGAATTTTTCTCTCTCTGTGGCAACAGTTTCATTTTTTATTTTTTTCATTTTACCTAACAGCTGTGAGGTCAAAAAAACATTCCCCACAGAAAAATATTTTCTTTTATTTCTAAATGCTGTACTTGCTCACCACTTACCTTCACTTAGGAGAGAGCAGCAGCTGAGCACTCAGCAGTCCCTGAACTCCTGCACCTTTCCCATGGCGTGCTGGGGTACCCAAGGGCAGGAAAACAACCCTCTCAAACGCCTGACTAATGCACTCAGCTTGAAAGAGGCACAGATGTTGTCACTGGCCTTTGGAATGTTTGCCATTGATGAGGGCAGCAGGAGGAGAACAGAGAAAAGGGCAAGGAGAGGGAGGCAGAACAGGCTGTGCTGTTGCTGTGTCACGAGAAATGCAACTGTGCTGTGTTTGTTTACTAACAAAGATGTCAAATGCTTGCTTGATGCTTGGGAATTTTCATATTCCGTTCAGGGGTTTAGCTGCACTCTGTCTTATGGTTGAGGAGATTCCTGAGGCATTAGGGGTGCAGATTTTTCTTTTTTCTTTTCCTTTTTTTTTTTTCCTATAATTTGCTAACTTATGTCTAGAACCAGAAGTCTAGAACTCACAAAATTATCGTTAGTAAAGGCACAATAATCTTTCAAAGTAGCTTGAGTGTCTTCTCCTGAGAGCTACACACAACCTTTGCGTGTTCTGATGGCAACAGGGAATACAAAACAGGCAGTGGTGCTGGAAATTTTGTCCTTTCTTTTCATTGCAAGGAGTGAACTGGAAGTGAAGTAGTTCAATCCTTCTGCTGAGGCACATATTTAAGGCAGGGTTTTAAAGCCACTGGGTGAGGAAGGGAGGTGGACAATGCAGGATGCAGGAACCACTGAAATTTATGTACAGTATATTTAGATTATTAACACTGAAGATGTAAGAAAGTATAAACGTCATCATATAAATGTCATAACTGCTGAGACTGATTTTTGTTAATCACTATTTGTAAAAACCAGTCTCCTCTCTACACATCTCACAAAGAAAATACAGCACATGATGTTTTCAGGATTTAGAAGAGAAATTAAAAGGGTTTCCTGATTCCTGCAAGTTTACTGATCCTTTGAAGAAAAACCCAAAACAAATCAGAGAAACAAAAGTTTTCTTCCGACCAGCCCTTTTTAGGTTTTTTTTTGCCAGAGATGCCTTTTGCTCCTGCTTCAGACCTGCTTTGTTCTTCTAATTTTTTTTTCTTTTCCATTGTTTATTTTTTAAGCTTGTGTCTGAAACCCCACCATGGTCCCTCACTGTGATCATGTCACTTGTGGATCCAAACAGCAGCGAGGAGGGATAAGCCCTGAGGAGGAGCCTCAACTCCTCTCCCTGCTCCCATCATAGTGATGCTCCCTTGACTGATTTGTGCCATCATGTGGCCACAGGCAGCAACAAACAAATTTTAAACAATTCTAAACGAGGTGAAAGTGGGAGAGAAAGACAGAAAGAGCAGTGACTGCAGGAATGCAGCATTCAGCCCTCCCTCTCCAGCAGGAGCTCCATGGTGACACTGCCCTGCCTCTCCCTGTACAGAACCAGGGGTTATAACCTTTGTGCCCCTGGTAAATGTGTTGCTGCCACAAAAATCAAACCCTAATGCATCTCCAGAGAGTTCTGCATCTCTAGTAGGTGCCTTTATATCCTGGCAGATCACAGAGGAGCTCCATCCTGCTGGCGAGGAGGTGCTGACTGAGCACCCCGCCAAATGAATCACGCTGATGAGCTGTCTGCAGCAAACTGCCCGGGGCCCAGCACACTGGAGTCACCTTTACACAGCAGCAGCAGCAGCACAAGAAAATTACAATTTCAAAAAACACTCAGACACTTAGACTAAAACAGCAGTTCCAGTCATTTTCACAAGCGGCGCTCACACAATTTCACGGCCTCGTGGCGTGGCTGAGAGGCATTTTCTGCTGGGGAGAGGGAATCAGGCTGGAAGAGCTGTGCTCCAAACACTTGGCACTTGTGTCAGTGTTATAAAAAACTGATGGGCACAGGGCAGTCCCTGAGTGCCCACAGGTCAGGATGGCCAGGCCACAAACACAAACCACAAACGCAAACCACAAACGCAAACCACAAACACAAACACCAACCACAAACACAAACACAAATCACAAACACCAACCACAAACACCAACCACGAATCACAAACACCAACCACGAACACCAACCACAAACACAAACACCAACCATAACCACAAACCACAAACACAAACACCAACCACAAACACAAACCACAAACACAAACACCAACCACAAACACCAACCATAACTACAAACCACAAACACCAACCACAAACACAAACTACACACACAACCACAAACCACAAACACAAACCTGAAACATAAGCCACAAACCAAAAACACAAACACAGAGCACACAATCAATCCCTGTTTCAGTGATGCCCAACAGCAGAGCCACCTCTCCTCCATCCCTGCATATAAAAATTGGAGGGTGAAAGTAAGGCTTGTGCCAGAGAACAAAATGAAATACAAACAGCCTGTTGAACTATACAAAATTAAGGAGCTGGGCTTTAATTAAATATTTATTCATAGAGCTTAAAGGCAGACAAGCTCCTCACAATTCTTTTGAATCCTGTGTGCCACAGACCACTAAATTTTACCCAGTTACCAATGAGAAAAGCCCAGTAACTTCTCCACAGCTAAAGGATGCCATCAATAGAGGGATTCTGTCTTGATTTCAAAAAAAACCAGCAACTCAGGGGCCAAACATTTCTCTTGGGATCTTGTACTCTGCACAGTTAAAACTGTGCCTCATTTGAGTTTGTCTGGCATCAACTTCCTGTGACTGAGCTCTTGTGTCTTTCCATGCTCATTTGAAGAGCCCATTACTAGCCATTAATTTCTCTTATGCCTTCTCTAAAGGCAGCCACATTTTGCAATCAAGTCATCCCACTGCCATCTTTTTGAGACCTACACAGACTGAACTGGTTTGCATGTCTCATTGCTAGAAGTCCTCTCCAGTCTCTGGGTGATATTGGAGCCTGTTTTCTACACTGGCTGTAGTTTACAACACTAGATCACAAAACAGTTTTCTAAGAACTGAGAAAAAAAGCAGAATCTTTGCCAATGCACTAGACAGATAAAAATCCTTTTTTCATCACCTCCTACTCCTTAATTCATTACCAACAGCCCACATCTCAGTAGACCTCTGAAACAACCTTGCATTGAAGGCTTAAGAGTGCCTGATGCCAAAACATTCACCTTTTTGATTTGGGAGGATACATTTCCCTGTTCCAAAGCTGCCACTGCTGTTTTTCTCACTCAGTGGTGCTCCACACTGGGCTGATTTGAAATCCATATTGTTTGAATGTGACTTTCATGTGAGTGGAGCTCAGCTACTTGATCTTGATCTGCAAGCATTTGCCCTCAGCATTTAATATTTTGATGCCCTTTGTATCACAAGTTTTATGAACCTTAAGAGTGCTTTTACTCCCAGGTGTTGGAATGCCATGGACTGTGCTGAGATGCACCAAAAATGTCACTCTTGTTTAGGGTGATGGCTTCCCACTGGTGACTACTTCCACATTTGGCAAGTCTCACATAAATTAAAGGCATATTGACAAATCCAAAGACTGTTCCATCTTCAGGCAGCCATGATATTACATCAAATTTTATATCACTTCATATTTACATCAAATTTCATATTACTTTCTATAATAGAAACCCTATTACATCTTTGTGGATATCAATGCAGTCCTTAATCAAAAAGCCAAAAATCTGACTGACATTCTCCAAAAGCTCCCCTCTACTTGCATTTACTTTTATCTGAAGCCATCAATTCTGTATAAATCAACTCTGTGTCACTATCCCAATACTGGGCCTGAGAGAGACATCATGCTAACATGGATTTCGTGTCCATATCACCACAGTCAATTTGAACCAGAAGTTCTGTGATTTCCCCAGAAACCCAGGATCAATGGAATCAGAAAAATACAGTTTCATGTCACTGCTTTCATCCTTGACAAGAGGCACCTTAAATCAGCCAGCCTGGGTGTTTGCCTCTCAGAGACACTATTCAACACAATAGTAATTCCTATGTATTTGCCATCTAACAGGCTAAAGATAATTATGATATTATTTATTATTATTAACCTGCCTTCCTGAAGTAGAGAAAGGCATCTTCTAGGTCCTGAGAGCAACAGATATGAGATAGAAAAAAAAAAAGTTCTGGAATTTCAGAAATTCTAACACAATTTTACTGCTGCTTGTCACAGTATTTGTCTGCATCTCTAGTCAGTATATGGATTCTAAAGATTTAGACTCTCAAGATTTTTCCACCTGAGGGGATCTTGAGTTGGATGACCACTGGAAGGTAAAGACCACACCAACATAGCAGAGAACTCCTCTCACCTAGCTCACAAGCCCCTTTTCTCACATACAAAAATTAAAATTTACACAAACTACTGACCAACAGAGCTCTGAGCCATACAGCACTGGCCACCAGATACAGGCTTGGTCAAAAGAAACTGTGAGCCAGAGAACATTAATTCCAGAACTGAAGATCTGTATCTTCCTGATGAAAATCCATGCACACCACAGCTCAGCTTAGCTGTTGAGCTAGGAAAACCACTTCTGCTCAGTGACAACCCAAGCTGTTTTGCAAAATATTGATTCTTGAATTTCTTGTAAAAGCAATTTGTAATTTGATGCTGTTGTCAGAGACAAGATGGTCCTTGGGATTAGCATTAACAAGATGCTAAAATTTGGCAGAAAGTGCACGGCTTACATTATTTTCAAGAAATGTACTTCAGCTCCTTCAGGATAATAACAATTAATTCTGCAGATCAAATAAAAAAAATTAAGCAACAGTCACTGAGTTATCAGACACAGAATTAAAAATGAACAGCCAAACCAATAAATATAAAGTTCATTAACCAGGTCATGTTTCAAGGAGCAGCTGAAGAACAAAACACCTTTGAGTCTCAAGCTCCTTAGTCAAGATGAGTGAAATTGCCTCACCTTTATCTTTGAACTATCTTATCCTTTCATTTGGCTGTCATTAACTTCAAACAAATCACTCACCTGTCTCCAAATTTAAACATTATTGAAATGGATTGATAAGAAGATGGCAGAACTGAACTGATGGCACTGCTGTTCCAACCACCTTTACTGAAAGAAGCTCTGTCACAGAATCACAGAGACCCCTCCCAGAGCCAGCTGAGCCATCAGCCATGAAATAAATGTGGGATTTACTTGGAGAGAACGGCATCAGTTTAAGGAAAAAAATCTACCTAACCCACACTGAGTTTGGAAGTAGCACATAAAAATAAGAACTCACTAACCAAGGAATATGCCTTGCCTAGGTTTCACTATAAATAACACTTCAACTATACAGAAAGGGCTACAAAACTCAGGGACCATCATTCATTGATTCAAATGCTCCTGGAAAATGTCAGGTTAAAACAGCTGAATATCCTGTGAAGGAATAAAAGGTGGCTTCTCATAGGAGGACTTGCTCTCTATTCTGTGAAGGAGCAAAATGTGCACCTTATCTGGAGATAAAAAACCTGGCAGCTAATTTGTGTCCAGCTCTGATGGTGGGACATGTTTACAGAACTATAGAGGTACAAGGGACCTTAAGAAGCAGTGACTTCATCCTGTCCCAGTCCCAACACCAGGACCATTATATTTGTTAAGGTCAGTCCAAAATAAAAATGCTGTTGCAACCTGGACTTAGAGAGGCAAGCATCCAGCTTCCACAGGGAAGATCAAAACTGGAAATATCTCCAAAACCAGAAGTATCTCCAAAACCCTCAGGAAATGAAGCATGAATGCCAGGAATATTATGTTTATTGCAGCACTGAATCTGACTTGCCATCACATATTTAACCAGGAAGTTGCCACTGCTCTTACCTTCCACACAAAGTCACAGAGGGCAATCTTCCAATCAGAAAAGTCTAACACAATGAAGCTTCATCCTGCACTTCATTTAATCAACTACCTGGAAGCTTGTTCCAGACTGAATTAAAAAAATTCTTTTGCATTTCTGTTAAGCTTCAGCATAGCAGGTTACTCTCCCAATACATCCACTTCTGAGTGTGCTATTTGTCCATGAACTAACCTATATTTCTCATCTGTCACAGGTCATTTAGCTCAGACAGGATGATAATAATAGAAGGAAGATGCAGGAAAAAGAACACTTACAAGTTATCATGTTGACAGCGAAGGGCACAATATATGTGGGTTTGTTTTATCTTTTACCATAAAATACTTGTCCAGACTTTGTGCTTTGTGAAGTTTTGGATATTTCAGTGCACCTTTCTTATGGATAGGGAAGATGGCACCACAGCCATTCCCACACAATATTCCTCTCAGGTTTATATCATATATAAATCTTATATAAGTATAGATATAAATCATATATGCCTGACCACTGCATCTATATTAAACTTATTAATAAAAATAATGGACAATTCTAATGTACTTTTAATCTTATAAAGATACACAGTTCAGATTGTTACATACAAATATTAAGTGTTTCATGTGATTTATCAGGGAGCATTAAAACTTAAAGCAATGAACTGCAAATGAAGAGTGTCCAAGAACAGAACTCTGCAGCATTTGTGCTTCCTGTTTTCCTGTAGCTATTTTTTAATCTCTAGATCCCCTTTCTGGGCAATCAATAAAAGGCTTTCACTTATTTTTTAATGTTTTATGTTGTCTCCCTCCAAACTTCATGGAGTGCAATATATTACAGTGGGCTGTTGTCTGCATTACTGTCATAACTTAGTCTCTTTTAGTAAATGCAAATTATCCTTCAGTGCCTTCTGTGAAGAGTTGAAAGAACTGGTCAACCACCAAGGAGCAGCCCTCCTGTGCATGGGGAGGAATTTCCTACAAGTGGGAAGGAACAAGCAGCTTGTGCTGGGAGCCAACCTAGTGCAAAAGCAGCTTTTGGCAGAAAATAACCTGGGGGTCCTGCTGGACAACACAGGGAACACGAGCCAAGCCTTCAGCAAGGAAAGCTGACAAGATCCTGGGCTACAGTAGGCTCAGGGGAGAGCTGATTAGTGGAGATAAATACCTGAATTATAGAATCATTTGGGTTAGAAAATGTCTTTAAGATCTTAAGAGTCCAACCCTTAACCTAACACTGCTGAGTTCACTGCTAAGCCATGTCTTTTAAGCATCTCCAGAGATGTCAAGTCAGCCCTTTCCCTGGGCAGCCTGTTCCAGGGCTTGATGACCCTTTTGGTGAAGAAATTTTTCCTAATATTCAATCTGAACCTCCTCTGGGGCAGCTTGAGCCAATGTTTTCCCATCCTATTACTCATTCTTTCCACCAGCCTGAAGGGAGGGTGCAAAGAAGACTGAGCCAGGCTCTTCTCAGCAGTGCCCAGTGACAGAACAAGAGGAGATGGGCATGAGCTGAAACACAGGAGGTGCTGCCTGAACATCAGGAAACACTTTTTCACTGTGAGGGTGACCAAGCACCGGCACAAGTTAATCAGAGAGGCCGCAGAGGCCTTAGAGACATACAGAAGGCATCTGGACACGGTCCTGGGCAGCAAATGTTCTTTCACAATCCTATAAACCTGTGGGAAAACGTCTTCCTAAACACAAGTTATTGCAAATTGTCTTATGACCTAAAGCATGAGGGTTTCTATCCTTCATGGTCTCACCTCATTGCCAACTGTTGCTCTTTCCATCAGGGATGAGGCCAGAATAAAGCAAATTAGCGGAGTCCCTCAGTCTGGTTGTTATATTCAGCTTGAAGTAGTTCTGGAAAACACAAAGATGAAGCTCTTCATCAGCTTTGCATATCTGGGGAAATATTCTTTTCTGAAAGATGTCTAAGCAAAGAGAAGTACAGCATCAGTTTACAATGTTTTACAACTGCCAGGAATCTCCTTTGTTTTGTGTACTACACACACACAACTGGGATCAACTCCCATGCATATTTCTACACATATATTTTCTTATTTTTTCTCACTCAAAGATCAATAATGTTTTAAGAACTGCTTCAGTAAAGAGTGCAGCTACTTTGCCTGTTGTAAAGCCACTGAGATATCTGGTTTGGTCATCAAAATTGGCCAGCTTCACAGGCCGCTTCATAGAGATCATTTAGAGGTAAGGGTAAAAGCCACCCTCTATGAATCCCATAAGGTCTTACAGTAAGTCATATCTGACATCCCATTTGTCATCCTGAAATCCTCAGAACAGAAGACAAATAGCCCTCAAAGCTGAAGGGACTCCTTCAGACAGAACTCACTTAAAAAGTAATAAGTTAATAAAGTCATCAGGCTCACAGGCTGGGGTTTTGCTCAGACCTCTTTAAATAACTTCCTAGATAACGAAGAGAATTTAATTTTCCTGATAAAATTAGACCAATTAATCAGACAGCACAGCAAAGGATATATTTCCCCTCTATAAGAGGACAACCAGCTATGTTATGATAAAGAATTTATTAGCAAGAAGAGTTCTCCTTAGACTTCCTTGGGAAATGAAGGACAAGCCAATAGTAAAATATTTTAAAGCTCTTTGAGGGCTTTTGGAGCACTGGTGAAATGTGCACCATCTATCAAGATTAT
>VYZP01055004.1:10070-41824 GCA_013400635.1 Hypocryptadius cinnamomeus
AGGAGTCCTGGATTCAGCTGCCATCTCTACCATGTATTCCTGTAGGACCTTGAGCTAGTCAATTGCTCAGCTCCCTCTATGTAGCAATTTCACCAGCAAGGCTTTTTGGATTGACAAAGGAATTGGTGGAAAAAATTCTACAGTAAGTATTGTAGATTGTATATAGCTATCAGGGCATAAGTGATACAAAATCCATGGCTCTGTGTCTTCTAGACAGAAAGTGTATGCAAGTATTCAATTTTGCAAAGTTAAAATCTTCATCTGGTTCTATTTAACATTTTCTTAAGCATCCAATTTTTTCTTTCCCTTAGCTGCCAATGTTTTTTGATTAGAAAACATTTTGTTCTCAAAGTCTCGCCATGCTTTCATTGCCATGTTTTTATGAACTAAGTGACAGAGGAGATAAATGAAGGCTCAGCTGTCCATGGTTGGAAAAAAAAGAAAAAGGCAGTTAAAAATTTAACAATAGGGCATAAACCCAAGAAAGACAGATGATTATCTAGTGGTTACATCCATTAAGTGATTTTGAAGGATGAATATTTAAGGAAAAATTTTAAAATATTGTTTTCCCTTAATTGTTTGATTTGTTTTATGAAATAAAAACACACCCTTTTCCCCATCACCTTTAAATTCCATACATAACCCTCTAAATCAATTACATAGGCACAGACAAGGCCAAAGAATATAACCTGGTACTGTAGGTGTAAGCCATGATGAATATGAAGACTGCAGTAAAGGTTTGAAATCATTTAGTAGCCATAAAACCAAAATCTAAGTTGTACTTTGTTTACTGAGTTGCCAAAAATCAAAATATAGCCTGTTTTACCTAAACAAGATTTCTGTGCAGCCATATATTGAATACACTCTCAGACTTTCAAATTAGCTACTCACTGTATTTCACAATTCAGCGCTGGTGTTTGGACTGAATTTTAGTGTTGCACTCACCCCACCTAGCTGCAAGCTGCAGGAAGGCCAGCTAGACAAAGACAAAACTAGCCTTATGGAAAGGAGTGCAAATCTAATTTAAGTAAAAGACAGAATGTTATTTTTTACAGAAATAAAACTTGCAACATTTGAGTTGTGCTCTCTCAGTACTGGTTAAAAATTCAGCAAGAGTATATTCTATTGTGTGTTACTAACACAGTTGCAGCACTTCTGCACTTTACAGAAAATCTATGTCACAAAAGCATTCTTAAAGGTGCACAGTGGCACACTGAGAAGTTTAGAAATTTAGAAACTAAAATTCTTTAGGAAACATAAGTATTTCTTTAGTTTTCATGCACTATGTTTCAAACTTTTATCAGTTTGAAACACTACCTTCCCCTATGGAGAAACAAACCAAAACCAGAACAACAGCTTGATGATCTCAATTCTCATCTGCTTACACAGCAGCACTTCATGTCCTCTGTCTGTCTCAGTCTCCTTGAGAACCACATAGTCCTTGCCCCCAGGCACATGGGGGGAAGGTTGCCCTGCCCATTCTACAGAATCACGGATCACAGGATATTCTGAGTTGGAAGGGATCCACTAGGACCATCAAAGTCCAACTCCCAGTCAAGTAAGTTTTAGTAAGACTTTGATTTCAAGACAATGCTTCTTGCTAAGAAAGAATTTAACAGAGCTGCCCTTTTCTTTCCCTTGTCCCATTTGTTCTCACTGCCACACAAGGGAATGAGTTAATACAGAGCAGAGGAGAAGGGAACAGAGAGCTCAGCAGAAGACTTGAGAATGAGCATGGTTAGAACACCTGCAGGAATAGGACTTTACAGGTAAAAGGGGCTCAGGAGTAATGGGCACATTGGCAGGAAGCCCGGGTACAAAACAACTGTGTTTGTACAAACTAGTTATATATTTACTTCTGCCTAGTAAAGGGTTGTAAGAGTTTCCTGTGCTTTTGTAGCACACTATTGGCCATTTGTAGATGGCATAAAGAAGAAATCATCCACAGTAAAACAAAATACTGTAGAGGAGGGAGGACGTAAGTGGAGAGGGATGGAATTCCAGTTAATAAACTGTAAATACATAGTTTCAAATAAAAATTTATTAAATAACAATTGATACTAAAAGCATTCTTTTTTGTACTTAAAAGCTTCCTTTTGTGAGAGAAGAGGTAACTTAATGAGTTGCTCTGTTTACAAACCACTGAAACTTCTTTAAAATCTTTTCTTGTACAAACCACTGAAACTTCTTTAAAACCTTTTCTTGTACATTAAAGAGAGGCCCAAATTTAAGATGGACCCAGCAGTTAAAAAGGACCTATTGTCCATTGCATTTTCAAGGAAACAACCAATAAAGAGGGAAGCTCAGTTTAGGGGACCCATTCATAAGCTTCATAGCTGAAAAAGAGCTTGCTGACAGTGAGAAAAAGCAGAAACGACCTGTAGAAATCACATCTCCAGAAATTCCCTTAAATGTGATAATGGGTGTAGCCTGGTGGTCTGTACAAGTGAGAGAGAGCAGAGAAGCAGGAAATCAGGGACAAAGATAAGACTATAAACCAGCAAACTACAATGAGTTCCACATAGAGCCTAGAGTAAGTAAAATGGCTACTGCTCTTGTTTTGGGGAAAAATTCACCTATAAGGAAGCTAAAGAACTGATAGTTTTATTATTCATTATAATTTTTTTCTAAAATCTGCTAGCAGTTTCTTTGTTATTAATGGTAGTTGCAATACTAGAGCCACATTAGCTTGCTTACACGTGCTGTGCTATGAAAGTGAGCTGAGTCCCTCCAGCCTGTCTCAGGAGTGAACTTGTACTGCTATTAACAAGCAGGGGTCTGTAACTGCCTCATTTCCCCTCATGTGTGAAGATCTCATAAAAGCCTACTCTCTCAACACTGGTGATTTCTGCTTCAAACCAGTCCTGAAAATTCCTTCTCCTACAAGCCCTGTGCTAAATGAATCAATGGTGCACCCTTTACTTTCTTGTTTAAATGTGGATTTTGGAAGCTTAGCAGAAAGATAGAACTCAACAAGAACCACATCTTTTATCATTGATAACTATATTAGTTCCTCATCCTATTCTCTAACTATTGCTTGTTTCCATAATATAAGGAATCACACAGAGTCAACCCCGATTGCAAATTCTTTGGGATAGTGTTCTCATTTTTGTTAAATAGCTGCTCTGTTTTAGGAAGGGATGTTAAAAATTAGAATCATCAGCAGCACACCCAGCACTCTTAGTCAAAGGTGCTGTCTTTCCCTGGGATGTCATGCAAATTTACATAGCTTGATTAAATCAGTCAGTAGTGAGATCTGAAAAGGTAAAATAATAGTTTGTAGTTTCTTGTACAGATATAATAGAATTTCAGCTGGTGGCAATTCTCTTCCTGTTCCACATTTCCTCCAAGTGAAACAACATTTTTAAAACAAATAATTTTAAGGGACCATATGGCATATAAAAAAAAAATGTCTAGGGCATCAAAAGCTCAAAGTAATTTTTATTTTGACTGCCAAATAAAGTTTTAAAATTTCTTTTTGGCTTTGCATACAAAGGAACTATTGTGAGGCTTTTAGCGGCACTTTTTCTGTCTCCCCTTCATCTTAGAAAACTAGCATTAATCATTAAAAGTCTTTTAAAAATACCATAAACATAGAATTTGTGTGCCAGTGTTTCAGCTCTATCAACATGAAACATTTGGAATTCCTTTTGCCTTCAGACTTTAAGTCATCTCTGGCAGGAGCCACTGAACAGATCCTTTTGCTTGTTTTGCCCCGGTTCCCAACACCTCAGCTAATCTAGAACCTTTTCAACCCATTCCTTTGGACAGAAAGTTGCAAGCAGCCTCATTAAGGGAAGTGACATCTGGATTTCTTGTTCTGTTACAACTGCATTGTCAAGGGCCAATCTCAGATAGAAAAGTTCTGTCTTGCCTTAAACTAGTCATTCTGTTCTAAGGCTGATTTACAAGTAATAAATTTTCAGTTGCCTTGCTATATTTGGGTCTCTTCTTATATTTTCTGATTTCAGATTGTGTCAGGAAGAAGCTGATTGTGCATTTATTTGACTGGAAAATCAGGATATCGCTTTATACAAGGATTCTACTCTCAACATCTTACAGCAAAGGCTGTGTGCCATTCACACATATTGATCCTAGCAAATCTATTGTTTGGCAAAATTGAGACGTGTTATTTTCTCACAAACTACCACACTTTTAAAAAATTTGTCTTATTATTGCTCTTTCTAATGTGGGGAAAAGAAAGAAAAATAAAATTAAATTATCATTTCCCTCCTGAGGGAATCTTTTAAGTACCACTTATGCCTCTCTCTACAGTAAATTGGATCTTCCTAAATAGCTAAATTTTTATCTAAGATCATCTGGTAGCAGAGAGGATTTGCACTCCTACAGCTCATGTCTGCACATTTCCTATGTATGAATACATAACCTCCCACTATGCAGTGTAATGAAGCCAAGCCATAGATATTGTCATAAGATAGATTGTCTTTTTTAATTACCTCTGTTACTGGGCTCCCAGGGCATCAGGCATGCAAGAAGCTTAACACTGAAATGTCTACAAATAGGAATAAGTCCCAAGACAAGTCCAGGTCAATGTCTAAAGTGCACTGAAAGCTAAGACACCTACTTAAATGAAGCAGCCAAACTAAAATAAGTATTTCTGTCATCAGCAGCCTCCCACAAAATTCATAAAACTCTGGTAGGATATTGAGGTCAGGCTCACCTCTAAATTTATCAACATGTATATAAATTGTCTTCTTTACCACAGAGGAAAGAGCAGTGTTCTCATTTCTGTTGAGAACAATTTCTTTGGAAGGAAACTTCTAGAAGTTCATACAAACTGCAGATTCTAACGCAATTACCACTTTGGGAGCTCTGTGCTTACTCATCTTTCTCTCAAATCCAGATCCAAAAGTATTTTCAGTGAAAGACACAATGGCTGATCTAGACTAAATGGACCTTATACATAAGGTTGCTTCCCAGAAACAATGTGCTTCTTCATATTTGTTTCGGGGTTGAGTTAATTTTATTCTCAGTAGCTCATACAGTGCTGTGTTTTGGATTTAGTGTGAGAGTAAATTTGGTAATCTTTGTGAAAAGTAACATTTGGTATTTTTATCGTTGCTAAGTAATGAAAACATTAGTGTGTCACCAACTTAATCCCAAAGTCAAGGACTTTTCAGTTTCCCATGCCCTGTCAGAGAGCAGCTGCACAAGAAGGTGGGAAGGGGCACATCCAGGACAGCTGACCTGAACTGACTAAAGGCACATTCCATACCACAGAACATCATATCCCAACATATGAACTGCAGGGAGTCAGCAAGGAGCTGCAGGTCACTGCTCAGGGATAGGCTAGTGGTGAGCAATTGTATCACTTGTTTTTCCTGGGGTTTATTCCAGCTTTTCAAGCTGTTTTCTATAAGAAAGGAATTGTTTTTAAAAGTATACACAGCATATATAAAACACAGTACTTTCCTACACAAAGTACATGTGCAGGTTTTTGCTCTCAATTATCTCAGACTCCAGAAGTTTCTCTCAAATGCCTTTACTTCAGAAAACATGACAGAAAATTACTTCCCTCCTGAAATTTATTCTCAGTGAAAAAGAAACACTGCCATTTACCATCTCTGGCTGGCTGGTTTTGGCCTTCTTCGCTGTAATATATGCAAATTATTCTGCAATAAAGGAGCAGGATTTTTATTGGGTTTTAATCCTTCTCCATGATTCTGAGACAAAGTGGGTTTAACAATCTAGGCCTGCATAGAACCTTCTCATGATTTATGTTGTGGCTTCTTTAACAGCTATACAATTCCTACTCTGCCATCATTTCTCCCATATCATAGCAGTTTTCCTCAGGTCTGCCAGTAACATACTGCCATTTTTTTTGCAGCCTTTAAAACAGCTATCATCCTAATAATATTGAAGAGTGCATAGTCACATAGAGTAGGAGAGTAAGGAAAGATGTTTGCTTTCCAGAATGATTTTTCTTCAGAGGAGGAGGTGGCTCTTTTCCACTGAGAAAATTCTGCAGTGATAAAGCACCCACTATTTACAATCTCTGAGAAGAACTAAAAAAACTTTACTAGAAAGAAGAATGAAAAAGCATTAGCAGAAAGATTCCTATCAATTTTTCAGGGAAAGATTAAAATCAAAAATGGTAACACTGAAAACATAATTATGCTTTTCTGAAGACTGCAATTTAAGAAACATGCGTTATCCATAAGGTATTTTTTAAGGCTGCACAATGACAAAACAACCAATCTTTCTTACATACTTTTCATATCCAATTGCACTTTTTACATTCCCTATTAGGCTAACATCAGTGATCACTGACAAGATACATACTTTTTTATGTATCTTACAAAGTTCAAGTAAAAGACACGAGTCAAAAGATAACTTTTTTGGAAGAATCTTTAGAAAACACCACATTCTCTCTCCATCTTACAGCATGCTACTTACAGTGTCAGATCATGTCACACAGGCAACAGTCAGATACTGAAAATTTGCAAGGTTGACTATAGCACAGATTTTCTGGGCAGTCTGTTGCCTCACATAGCCATTTTTATTCTTCATTTCTAATGAGAAATCCCCCTGTTGGCATGTGTCCTTTCACTGTGTATCTCAGAAGAAGAATCTGGCTCCATCTGTCCTGTGATTGCTGTTTAGGGAGCAGAAGCCTGCTACTCGTTGGGTCCCCACTGTTCTATCTTTCCTTGTCCAGGCTGGACAAATGCAGTTCTGTTAGCATCTCCTCATTTGTCAGGTGCTCCAGCTCCCTGAATGTCTCAGTGGTCCTACAATGAACTTTCATTTTATCAATATCTGTGCTTCATTCAGAGATAGTCTCAAAGCACATTCCCATTACCAGGATGGCCTGAACAGCATTCAGTGGAAAATCAGGCAGGATATATGAGCATCTGCAGAGATGTGTATTTTCACTTTAAAATCAAAAGCATCAAATAGGTCTTTTCTTACCAAGAAAGGTCATGTCTGCTATGAAACATACTGTGAACTTTATATCTCATATGTACAGTAATTAGTTGGAATATATTATCACATGAATTACGTCCCAAAGGATTCCATACTCTGATTCACTGCTGTCAAATACAATGAGCCTTACACTTTCTAGTAACCAATGGTCACTCATTTTTTTCCAGTTAAAAGCTGCTATTGCTGTATTTTGCCTTTGTAAAATTTCTGCCATGTTATACACACTAATAAAAAAGAAGTTAGGATTTTTTGTTTCATTCTCTGCATTCATAAATAGAGAGAAAATACATATTCCTAAACCAAAACTCTGGGTTGGAGTAAATGGTATATAGATTTTTCATTATTTGTAATTTATCATGCAGTTAAATTATAACTTCTAATAATTAAGTCATCTTTCAAACTTATCTCCAATTATTGTCCTAATGATTTATTATATTAATCCTCTTCCAGTAGTAAAAAGGAAGGAATTGCTGTTCTAGTCTGGCATGTTTCATTCCAATTTTTACTCCCTATAAATGTGTTACAGTCCTTCTGCTGGCAGTCACAGAAACTCTCTATAAAAGCAGCATTTACTGCAGTTTCTCTCAGAGCCAAGGAACACATATGAAGCTTGACATTCTGGAATATCTGTTTTCAAGCATTGATCTACAGGAGTTATTAGAATTATTGCTCTTACAATTTTACAGTCTTAAAAGTGCAGCCTTATGGCAATTTTTATGTGTTCACTATAAAGAGAAAAAATGGCATTGCATAAAAATGAATGTTGAAATGGACAAAAAGTCTTCACAGTCACTGTAGGTCTCTAGGATGTCGACCTTTTTGGTTGCTGGTAAACAGCATTATGACAAATAAAACCAGTCTCAGAATTCCTGAAGGCCCTTCTCATCTTAATTATGCACCAACTGTAAATTTAGAAAATTTGATATTTCAAAAGCAATTACTTCCATTAACTCATGAGGGATGTGCATAATTTTTCTCTTATATCACTTTTCCCTTTAAACAGTAAGAGGTAGACAATTAAAAAATCCTTATTTTGCACTCTGATTTTCTGCTTCAAAGAAAGACCAGCCCTCTAATCATAACACTTTTTGAATCACAATTAAGGCAGAAATGAAACTCAAGTTCTTACTAAAAGACAAAAACAACATATCTTTTACAGGAGTCAGGATCAAGCCCCCATGGCACCCATGCCCTTCCCAGACACTCCTAATAAGAAGAAATTGTGAAAAACACAACTGTGTAACTAAATATACAGTAACAATAGTAAATTGAAAAAAACTGCATATACACAAATTCCTGGATTAGATTTTTCCTAGATCAAAGGTAAATGGCTTGAGATTATAAACATAGCCTAAAAAAGGAGGAGGAAACAAAGGAACTGAAACTTGCTTTTAGCAAGACTAAGCAAAAAGATCAGTTGTATGATCAGAAGAAATGTGCATGTATGTATGTATTTGGAGGCTTTGCAATTTAACAGTAGGAACAAATGCATCTTAAAAATAAAATTAGCCTTCCCTATATTTTAGGGGCATCATGTTACTTATTTGTTCATGATAAGAACCCTCTTAAAGTAGTCTGATCAGCCACAAAGGCTTCTGTAGCCTTTAGTGAAACTGCCCCCAAGATACTGTAGGTAACAGACCCACTTTTCTTACATCTCCTTCAGTCATTCATTACAGTCTGTGCCATCACTGATTCCATTGAAATGCTCAGCAGAAGCACAGCAACACATCTCTACAGGTCAGTTACCTTCACATTTGACAAAGTCAAGCATCAAAACTTTCTCACAGCCACTGCAGACCATTCCACTGCTAATGTCAGAACATTTTCTTACAGCTGTTTATTTAGGGGGGGAAATATTTTAAAACTTTTTTCAAAACAATACAACTTTTAAAAATTACATAATCTGGCCAAGGAATTTTCACACAGTAGGTTCTCTACTCATGAATAATAGCTATACCAAATTAAGCTACAGGACTTATTTTCATTTTTGCTTCAAATTTCCTTTTAATTAGGACAAAATTGCCATTTCTATAAATTTCAACTATAATCAAGCTTTTCCAGTCCTTTGATCCAGCGGCCTAACGTACTTTACACAGAATAGAAGGGTTTATTGTTATATGTTTAATGTAGATTTCTAGCTGTATGAGATGAACTATTTTATCACTGAAGCTTCTGGATCAAGGAAAAAGGACTTAGAGTTAGTGAAGAACAAGTCTATCCACAATCCTTTCAGTACAATCAATGGACAGGATTTTTTCCTTGATACCTGTAAGATTTCTTTCAATGTGTGCATTAGATAAGGTTAAAATACCAGCAACACAAGCAGAGAGAGCAGTTCTCAGTTGCTCTCTTTGAAAAATGCCTGGAGAAACTCCATGCAGTCACTTACTTTCTGCTCCAAGTGACCAAAACATTTCTAGAAATGGTCTTTAAAAAGCCACTTGGTTTTCACTGCACACAGGCAGCCTCAGGCACTGGCTATGTCACCTACCATTTCTAATCTACTCAAAAACATTTGTGCTCTGTTCAATTGATCACAAAGGTTTTTAGATAACAACTCAAGAAAGTGAAAACCAGTATTGTTTTTATCCACATTGTTGTTACTACAAGAATAAAGAAAGGACTCTATCCAATTTTCCAGAGTATTTTTAATTTTCACATCACCCATGGTAATGTTTTTCCCAATGTTTTCCAAGAAACTCATAGGATGAGTAGTGTTAGATGATACTGCTAGCTTCTTCTGTCTTCAGGAATTGCTTCAAGCCCTGCTTATAATCAATCTCCTAAGAACACACAATGGCTTTTGATTAACTGTTTTGACATTCACTCTGGCACATGCCAAATTGCTCTTTGTGTGATTCTGCACCACCACTACTCTACTTTCTGGAGCCAAAGTAGGCACCAGTCTGAATGCAGCCCACACAGAAAATCTAACCGATAAAAGTCATTAGAAATCAAATAGCAAGAAATCACTCACGTTAGAGAAGCAAAGTGTTCTTCACAAGTGTTGATCAGCTGACTGCCATTGGGATCAGAAACTGCATATACCCTCGTAGGACTCTTCTTGAGTGGTTCTTCATGTGGAGGTAAGATAAAGAAAAACCACACAATGCAACCAAGTTGGATGAAAAAACAATATACTGATGCTTATTTTTTTCACATTGGCTGCAGATAAGAAAAGGAAAAACTCTAATTAAAATAACAAAAGGCAAACAATTATTTTTTAAACAGCTAAAAATGATCCTACAAGTTAGTAGTAGCCTAAACTGTTAAAAAGTTAATTTGTACTTCAAACTTGAAAGTGCAACACATGAATGTTTGATCTTACTATGGAGACACTACATTAAAGTTTCAAAGCATCATTTTAAAGAAATGTAAAACAGAATCTCCCACCCTCAGAGGAGGAATAGCTAATATTAATTGAATTTTCTTCTAAACTTTCCCCATTCTGCATGACCTCAGTCTCAGAATATTCAGCTTCATCCACTCCTTCCTGAGAACGAGCAGAAATTATGGCCTCTAAAATGCCATCCAGAATTTTCCATTAATGTTTTCCCCCAGACACTCCCCACTTACGCCTTATAAATAAGAGTTCTAAATAAGAGCTCAAGAAGGAGTCCTGTAAGGACAGCATCTAGGTTTTTTCCCACAGCAATATTGTTCCAAAGGAAGTTTTGCCAATAAATATAGGATATCACAACACCTGATTCTGGTTCATTTTGTTTCATGGTTACTAAGAAATAATATATTCTATTTTGTAAAGATTAACTATTTTACAAAATCTTATTATGGCAATAAAATCAAAAATTTTATAATTGTGAAAAGCATGCCTTTTCAGAGATCCTCTTTACTTAACAGAAGTTACTATTTACTTCAGTAATTGAAAATTACTGAAGCAATTTTCAATATATTCCAATTGAGTTTGCCCATAAAGTGTCATTTCTTGGGCTTTTAAATAAAGTTGGTTGTACAAAATGCCCATGTTTTCTAATTTTCCAGCATGGACACACAGCTCAGGAAATTACATCACCCTCCTAGTGCCAAAAATCAGATTGGAAGTCCTAAATCTCAGCACACTTTCTCAGCCAGTGACGCAAGCAGCCTGCTAAAGTGAATGAAATCTTTGTCCTATTCAGTGAAACTTGGGATTTTTGTGCCTTTTTCAAGAGCTCTACAAAATCTACCTGTTGAATATATTCATGAATTAAGTTTCAAAAGGTAAAAATCTCAAAAGTGACAAAATAGGTTTCAAAATGGGATCCAGGCCTTTCAGATTTAACTTCTGGCATTGTTCCTTCTGGCAATGATTTTTAAATGGCAACCGATTTTTACTTTAAAAAAAAAACCATGTTCATATTATGATCCTTTACTTTGTAATAATTGCCAACAATCATGCAGATTCAGAACAGAAAATAGCCACTGCAGTAACACCAAAAAGAACACCAAGAAGCCAATTTTTTCCCCAAGTGTTATATCAACAATTTAGGAAATGCTTCAGCCGAAGATCAACACACCCCAGTACAGTAATCTAAATGTAGCTATCTATATACTAATATAATGGAGATCAAAATTATGGTCCAATCCAGGTGATTATCCAGTATATGTTTACTTTAGGGTAAGCTGATTCACTTTCCAGTCTCTGTTCACTATTTAGCAACTCATACATGACACGAGGAGAGGCCTTAAGCTACAATCCCACCAAAACAGTACCTGATACCATCTGTTTCTTCTGTTTCTTTTGTTTCTTCCACAAGTCTTTTTGTTTGTTTGTTTTTGTTTTTGTTTTGTTTCCCCAAATGACATGAAGCCAAGTTATAAATAATACCCATGACACTGAATTCTCACACTGTTAAGCCAAGTCAGTGAATTTAGACTACAAAGCATAAAAAGCCCAGTGGTAACCCCTCAAGAGCCTAGAATCAACCTGTTAATTTTCTTGAAGTAGCAGATATATACATCCATCAATCTTTGTCTTTCCCCTACTGGGGCATAAAAAACTTGAATAACAACACCCAGAGCACGTCAAATAGAACACTGATGAAAACCACAATTTTTTAATCAACAGTGAGTGCCATGAGGTCTCCTCATGTTTGTAAATGCTCAGCATGTTTCAGCAGTACAATGTCAGTCCTTACAAGACCTAAACTTGTGGCTTTACAGGAATATGAAGTACCATGCATCACTTCCAGCTCCACAGCAGTTGAAGAGATTGTGGAGAACCACTTCAGAGCTTAGATACTGTCATTTCTTGGAACATGCAGTGACCATGAGGTCATGCAATATTCTGGAACAATATCATTGAGGCTACTCCTTTAGCAAATATAAATCAAGTTCTGGCACTGTTTTATTCTCCCCCTTCAGCTCTAATGTCCTGCACAGAAGTTTTCTAGTTAAGCAGTATTGCTTATTTCTCTACACCAGGAATTCTTTTTCTTTTTTTTCTGTCTTGGCATCAGAACTTGTTCATGACAACCCAGCTACACATCCATGCTTCTACAGAACTGTTGCAACTTACACCGCCAAAGGACAAGTAAAGCGAGTGGAAAATTACCCAAGGTCCCTTCACTGGGGCCAATGAAAGAAGCAGTTTCCCTAATGAGTTGATGTTTTTTTCCTCCCCTAAAACAAACTTCCCAGGCTTTAAATTTACCTGTGCAAATGGTCCAGTAAGTGCTTTATTTTGTTTACACTGAACTATAACCCCAACAAAGAGATAAACAATACAGATTGGCCCCGGATAATCGTGGATCTGCCATTTCCAGTGCTGACCAGACATGTGGGGGTCACAGCAGCTGTGTCACAATTCTGCTCACCTCTATCATAAAAATACACAACTGGCCCATGTCAATGGAGGAGAGAAGTTAGGAACAGTATAGAATTGCAAGGATAAATATTTATTCATGCACATGAGGTGTACCAGCCAATATGGGGCACCATGAATGTGGCTTTACACAGTTTCTTTTAGCCTTCCTACATTCAGGTACAACACAATTTGACTAATGACTGACACCCACGCTGCTGATAAGCAATCATAGTAAAACTTTGCAAAGCAGCTATATTTTTCCAGGATTCTTGCTGCTTGCCTGCTGATCCAGATGTCTCTGGAGCCAGTCTTGCCAGTTATCTATGATACAAGATGACACTGAGAGGGTTTCAAAGACATGTCAGAGAAGCTGGGATGCTGGTGGTTATCTTGGTTGGCCAGGCATATCCTTTATCCTTCATAGACAGCTCTGAGCTTCCCAGAAGCGAAGGCATTTACTTCTAGCGCCAGGTAGTGCTTTAGTTTGTTTTACTGAAGCATGAACAATACTAGAGTGTCCAGTAAAATACCACGACTCCATTGCATTACAGTATATAACGTATACATTAACTAACATATATATTAACTAAATTTCACACTGGACAGACTGACATACAATTATTAGGGAAGGGAATTTTTCTAACAATTCCCCAATGTGTTGCAGCTGCAGACGGGCAGTGGAAAGGACTTGGGCTCGTCGCTGTCCCCCCTGCAGAGAGATTGTCTGGTTTGTGCTCCTCCCTTATGCCAGAACAGAAGACAGGCCCCGTGTGTCACCCCTTGGCCGGGTTAGACTGTCCTGAGCTGGAGCAGCACACACCTTTACACGAGCTCATCAAACCCCATGGAGGATCTGTTTTTACCTCACGGACTACGAGCCACATGCACTGACCACAAATCGTGGGGCTCTTCAGAGCCTCTGAATCTGAAACCAGCCGCGGGCGTCCGGCGGCCGCGGCAGGAACAGGCCCTGCCCTCGCGCCGCCTCAGGCGGGACCCGCCGAGAGGCGCGGCCGCATTTCCAGAGCCGTTTTACCCAGCGGTTCTTTTGTAGCTGAGCCGGTCGCCAGAAGATGGCAGAAGATGATAAAATATGCCTGAATTTTGGTCCCAGCTATTGCCCACAAAGATGTGTTCCCCCGAAAGCCTTTTTCAGAAATGCTTCGATTCACTGCAGCAGGCGGTGGGGTACAAACCGCTTGTGCTCAGCTGATGTGGTTTTTAAACCGTCGGGTTTATAGCAGCAGGTAGAAAACAATTTGTTCTTTAACGAATGTTCAAGTTTGGTGACAACAAAAGCTGGAGTCATGCAAGGGAGCAGGAGCAAGGAACACAGGCTGGTCAGCTCCAGGGTGTGGGGCTTTGAAATCACCAAATTGTTTGGGCTGGAAGGGACCTTTTAAATGTCATCCAGTTCCAACCCCTCCACCATGGGCTGGGGCACCTTCCACTAGAACAGGCTGCTCAAAGCCCCATCCACCCTGGCCATGAGCATCTGCTGGCGTGGGACCTGGCAGCACCCAGCCCTGTCTTCACAGAAGGGCTAACAAGAAAAACAATAAATCTCTCTCAACAGGTAAACAATTGGATCTGCAGCATCCAACCAAGCACTGCAGCGTCCAACTGCACAATATTTTGTGGGTAAAGCAGGAGCAGCATGTGGCTCCATGGGAAAGCGACAATTCCCACCTCCTGATGCACACCGTGGTGGGTTAAGTCTGGCTGGATTTGCAGTGCACACAGCATATTTTCACAGCAGTTCCATCATCATAGAATCACAGAATCACAGAATGGCCTGAGTTGGAAGGGACCTCAGACATCATCCATTTCCAACCCCACCACCATGGGCAGGTTACTCAGAGCCCCATCTAACCTGGCCTAGAATACTTCCATGGATGGGGCATCCACAACTTTCTGTGGGCAGCCTGTTCCAGTGCCTCACTACTCCCACAGTAAAGACCTTTTTTCCCAGTGTCTAATCTAACCCTGCTGTCTTTCAGTTTGAAGGCAGGCCTCCTTGTCCTGTCACTACATGCTCTTGTGAAAAGTCCCTTTACAGCTCTCTTGTAGGCTCCCTTCAGGTACTGTAAAGCTGCAATAAGGTCATCCCAGAGCCTTTTCTTCTCCAGACTGAAATAAATCCTTTTGCCAGGGTGTTAGTGAGGTCTTTGGAAATCCTAAGTACTTCTCCTAGCTCTGCTGTGTCTGTGGAACTCTCTTTATTTGAGGTGGCAGGAGATTTTCCTATGAGTACTAAAGTTAAGTCTAGGATATTCTTTGTTCTTACCAGTACTTAATGGGATTACCTGGCCTGACATACCAGCTCTTTTTTCCCCATAAATAATACTCAAAAAGGCATGAGTTCCAGTGTGGCACAATGATTTAGAAGTAATCCTTATTAAGTAAAGACATTTTGAGATTTGCTGAAATATGAAAAAAATCCACGTATTTTCCATTTTAGCACCAAAATATATTGAAATAGTTAAAGTTTTAGGAAGCTATGGCTTCTTCAGATTTTGTAATTGTTGCCTGGAGCACTTCATCTCAGATTCTGTCAGAAATTCTGGAATTTCTAAAAATGCACAGGAGATGCTGATCTGTCTGGTAAATAATCTGGACAAATTTGAAGAGAAACTGGTATACTCACTGGTGAGTGGTACAGTGCTGAAATGTGGACATTCTATTAGATTATTAATTTCTTCCTTGTTCTAAATGGAGTTTCATTAATTACACTTGACCATATAAAATTGCAGAATAGTAGGAAAATAACTCGCTTTTATACCTTCATATGCAATAGGCTGAAGATAGTCTTATTCTGAACCTTCATGTAAACTTGGACAATTGTGACCAATCATAAAGAAATATGTACTATAATAGTTCTACATATCTCACATACAAAAAACTGATTTTTGCTAGAAATAAATCTTTGTTGGTACCTCAAATATCAAGTGCCTATTTGAAGCTTCAGGGTCACTTAAATAATTAGCTGTATTAGTTGCAATCTTACTTAAATTACCTTCCTTGATATATTATGCCTGCAGAATAAATTATTCATTTCACAAAACTTCTTAGGTAAAGAGTCTTGCCTCTTCCTAGTTACAGTCTTTTCATCAAAGCAACAAACAAACACCAGAGTATTTACCTTAATTAATGAAATTATAAGGACTAGACTCAAATATGCATCCAAAAATATATGTGGAGATTACAATTAGTCAAATTAGAAGCTGTACAATTCCAGCATTCAGAAAAGAAAGACACACATCTCCAGAAGGTCTGTGTTACTGTAATAGCACAAGAGGTCTGTGTTTCAACACTTTTGTATGAGTTATTTTACTGTATTTTCAACAAGATGAAAAATGTTTGGTTTTGGAAACAAGAAAAACACTTTCGTGTGCTCAACTTGATTGTGCCTGATTGAAGCATGCTAGCAACCCCACAATTGTTCAAGTATTAAGTGAATACCTGGATCATATAAATGGAAAACTTTAGTGTCTAATTTCTTCTGTCACCTCTTATAACAAAATTTACTTTCATTTAGGAAAAAAAAGGCTTGCTGTACAGAAATTTGGTGGGACACTGGTTGCAATGGTTAATATAGATTTGTCTAACTTCACAGCTGCAGACAGGGGTTAAAATTACATTTTTTTCTAATTGTTTTTTCTTGTGTGGGAACATTTCATTTTCATCCTCAGTGCCTGTTTTTTTCATAGGCCTAGGTACTTTCATTTAGAAATACATATAAGAGAATAGAAAGTTTAGCTGTTACATAGGAACTTGATTCTAAAATATTCATCAGTTGCCTCATTTAATAATTTTTCATACTGCTATGCTTCACCAGTGATTTCCTAAAGAAAACAGATCCAAAGAAACAGAAAAAAACCCAACAACAAAAACACCCATGCTTTTAAAAGCATGTCTTCCTTACATCTCCAGCTCACCTACTTTTTAGCCACCAAGCCTCACTGTTTGTTCTGTAATGTATCTGTTCTGCTCTGCTTTGAAGGAGAGAATATTTGTCTCTTTCTGAAACACAAGCTGGTCCTAACATAAATAACACACCTAAATGTGCCTGTGGCAAAAGCTTTTATAACATGCAGTCAGACTAGCTGAATACAATAGATCAAGTTCCACCTGAAATTTGAGTTGACTTCCACTTGCTAGCAGCCTATTAACATAAATAGGTAATCAGAAGTGCCTACAATGGGTCTGTGAAATCGGGAACTTAACATACCTTACCCGAATCACCTGCCTACTTCAAGCAAGCCAACCAAGCAGCACTCTGGGAGACTCCAGTGCAGCTGAAGAGCAGATGGTAGGGGACAGACTGTGACAAAGGCACAGGTAAGATAGTCATTAAGTCAACATATTCTTCATGCAAGCTCACACTGAGGTGGAGGTAAATCTGTTTGGTTACCATGCACTATGACAGACATGCACTAAGGCATGTCTGTACTGGCAGTACCATCTGCCACAGAACTCCCACTAGATTCAGTGGAAGCAGGTGCATGTCCTGGTCAAATAAAACCTTCACCATGGTCATCTCTCAGAGGTGTCTCTTATTTTCACACTTGATCCCTTTAGTGTTCACTATAATAGAAAGTGTTATCCCACCAGGTGGGTTTTGAACAGCAGGTCAAGAGCCACAGCAGAACTGTTGGACATGCCGTGATGGTGGTGAAAGACATCCCCCTCTCCCTTGCCATTGTCTCTGATGGGCAATATGATTTGTCTTAAGGTGAGAACACCAGGTGGGAATTGCAGGAGGAATTATTTGGATGCTCACATAATCAATCCATTCCAGAGATGGGAGAGTTGTGGTGATTGCTATTGACTTTGGTATGCATCAAAATCTATAAAAATCTGCAATATCTATAAAATGCTCCTGCAGACTGGGCCAGCTGAGTAAACTGGTATCCTGAGGTTGCAGGCAGATATCTGGTGAATCCCCAGCCCCCACAGGGACACTTGTGGGGTATGTCCAGCCCTAAGACAGGGAACACTCACTTTTGGGTGAGTGAGTAAAGGTGCTAAGATCTGGTAAAACACAAAGATAAAATCCTAAAGTAGCTACATAGGTGCTTTGTAATTATGAATTCTGCAAGGCCAAAGACAGTAAACCTGTCCATTTGTAGCCAAACCTGCTTATATTGTAACCTTTTACATCTGCTTATATTATATACTGCATTGACAACATTTAGATGCTGTATTAGCAACAAATCTAATAATAATAATCTACATAATCAGTGTCATATTTCTTGTGCCTGACCAAGAGTCTTCTCTCTATCACTCTGCTACTCATACATATAAGAAGGTCATATCCATTAACAGGAGGATTACTCCTTTATGAATTATATTTGATCAAATACAGACCTTCAAAACTAAAAAAAGAAACCAACCAACCAAACAAACAAAAACAGAAAAAAACCAACGACAACAACAACAAAAAAAAACAAAACAAACAACAACCAAAAAAAAAAAAACCACACCAAAAAAAAACCACCAAAAAAAAACCCCTATTTTTTTAATTTAAGAATTTAAGTTTAAAATTAAAAACTAGAAAGTGGCATGGTCACTGTATTGCTGCTAGGAAAACATCTGACTGCTGTCAGGTATTTTTTTCTTACAAGATGGATCAGGGAATCTTATGTGATCCATACAGGAGTCTTTCATTCTGATATGTATTTCTGTTGAAGAAAATAAATTAGAATTAGATAGTATTGTTATTAAGAGGTATTGCTGAAGTTATAACACCTGAGAATACACAATATCTGTGCTCCATACATGTTGGAAGAGGTTGTATATGCATGTGATATTTTTCAAAGTTTTGTGTATTATTTGTGATTTACCAGCAGCATGTTGTGATCTGACAACCCTCTGATTCTGGCCTCGGTGGACTGTGACAGAATTTGAATCTCCTAATCATAACTTTGTGATTATCACACATGGTCTTTAGGCTTCATCTTTTGGCTTCATAGTCCACTAAAGCACCACAATGAAAGTCACCAAGCATACATTCTCTGAACAGTGAATAAAGGAAACAGAAGGGGTTGGAAGAATGTGGAGTTTCATTGTTAGAGAAAATGCTGTAGATGAAGAAGCCTTTGTCCTTTTCCACAGACACAGCTAAAAATTAGGTCTGATATTCAAAGCTGTTTCAGTGCCATTTTATATATGAATATTTTTCAGCAATAAATTTAGTTCTAAATAAAAATAATACTAGGTCAAAACACCAGTTCTTGTTTTGGAGAATGTCTGACCTGTATTTCTTACCTTGTTAATCTGTTTCACTTTGCATATGCTGTCAAAAGCAGTTTACATGTTTAACTTATGTGAATTTAATGAGTGTTAGAGTTATTCAGCACTTTCTTACATTCTTGTGCAAGTGAACATTATTAGTCAATTCTGAGAATTAAGCAAACAAGATGAATGCCTTTCTGTAACTGAAAGTTTAATTGGCTAACCAAGTTGTGAATTCCAGACAGCTTGCCCTGCATGAATGATAAAGTAGGAATTAAAATAGCTGAAGTAGGAAATCATACTGTATGGGTTTGGGGTTTTTTCCCCCCAAGAGAGAAAGTCCTGTTCTTCCAAAGTTGAGAGGATATGGAAATATAATTCCTTGAGATATTCTATCTAGTAGTACTTTCCACAGTATTCTATTATAGTTTGTCAGTACGGTTACCGTGACTTTCATAGTCATGAATTAGGTGTTAAGCTAAAATCCAATAGAATTACTTGGATATAAGTCTATAAGTAAAAGGAAAATTAGGCCCATCAATTCTTAGCTTTAACTCAAGAACCCATTTAATTATAGGATTTGGAAAGTTTGTAATTATCTTCTAAATGGGATATTTACTGATAAATTATTGTCTAAGTGTCATGTGTGTGTGAAATTTTACTGACATCTGATTGCTAGTTCTACAAAGGGGCCTCTAACAGTCAAGAGGAATGTCACTGACACAGAAATGGTGATTTATTTTTCCCTCAGGGGTCTCTGGGCCTTTGTAGTTGCTGGGAAAAAAACCTTCTATTTGTACAGGCTTTGAGAAGGTACTTCAATTTACTGACTTAGGAACATATTTTTAAGAAATTAACTCAAATTTATTTTTCTATAAAAATCTTTCCTCTTTAATTAATTCTTCTCATTTTCATTTGCTGTTTTCCTCTATAACATGATTTTCCTGTAGTGAAATTGCAAAGTCTGAGAACTTTACCCGAAACAAATGTCTTGCTTCAAATATGAAACAACAGATAATGCAGACATTTTTCATTCCCTATGATGGATGGTGTTTTCTTTTTACATAAATGGTATACATTCTTTTTTGACTAAAGGTTGAGAACATTGTTTTGTAAACACAGGAATGCACATGACCTGTATCTATTAACTAATTATTTCAGACTTTTCCATTAAATGTAATGGAGGAGGAAAGGAAAGTCCTTTAAAATGTCAGATTGTAGGTTTCGTTTACTTTGGTAGTAATATGGGTGTTTTGTTGCTAGGACACCTAATTGACTTTTAAAAAACCTTGTTCCTGGTCAGTAATACTGTGCAAATACTGTTTTCTTTTGTATTTTTGTTTGTTTGGTTTTTTGGGCGTATCCTGTCTTTGAATTTTCCAGCAGACAAGGAAAGAAGGTATACTAAAGGAATTGTATTCAAAAGATCAGCAAAGCTGAGATGTAAGTTAATTCCGAAAGACTTTGAGTTTTGCATTTAGTAAAGCAGCATGATTCCAAATGCAGAATAAGGAATCCGTTCCCATTGCAGCTGGTACACGTTCCAGGGAAGCCTTTTTCCTTCCTTTGTGTGTAAGCCTGTGCCATCCATCGCACCATCACAAACGGAACCCACCTCAGGGGGAACTGAAAAAAGCACAATAGGACCACGTGATACAAAGTGCTATTAGCCTTTCAAGGCACACATTAAGTAGACTATTAAATTATCTCAGAATATTGCGCTGTATTTGCTGAGGTATAGAAATTGTATGAGCATTTAATTGCCACGTACCATATTCCCCATTGTGCTTTTAACACACTTCTTCCAGCCCGTCTGGCACGACGAGTGCATGGTAAGTAATTTTAACGGGGGGGGGGCTACAAATCCTTTGTTGTCATCCTTACACAGTCTGCGGCACACGCTCGGGAAGCTCGTTGTATTGCCAAGCCTTAGATCGAGCTGTAGGATCCCTGCAATCGTGTGAGCCACGGCAGGAGCAGGACAACACCTGGAAAACCAGAACTGTCAGAATTAGCCTTCTCGCCAGAGACACGGGATTGGCGGGGCAGCAGAACTCGGGTGCTGCCCGTTCAGAGCCGCGTGTCGCAGTCCAGCGAGCGCCGGGCGCTTCGGCAGCGCTGTTCTTTTGTCGGCAGCGGGAGCCCCCGCCTCTGCCCGCAGGGCGCGGGGGTGTGGACGGGGGTGTGGAGGGAGGTGTGCCCACCGGTGCTGTCCGCGCCCGCTGCCCCCGGCGCCGCCGCCGCCCTGCAGGGGACAAACGCGCTCCTCCGGGGACGGCTCCGGCGGGACTTGGCGGCAGCCGGGCGGGCGGGGGTTGCCGGCCGGCAGAGCCGCCGGGAGCGGCCAGGGCTCGGGGAGGAGGGGCCGGCGGCGGCGGGAGGAGGAGCGGGCGGCCACACGTCACTTTCCCCGGCCGCGTGTTTACGTGGAGCTGAAGATGGCGGCGCCGGTGGCCCCGCCACGGCAGCTGTCGTCGCTGTGAGGCGGCACGGGACCGGACCAGACCGGACAGCGAGCGTGTACGCCCCGGCTGAGGGGAGGGCACGGGGTGAGCTCCTCTCCTGCTGCCGGTAACACCCTGCTCTCCCGCACAGACGCCATGGAGGACGAGGAGCGGCTAAAGAAGCTGGAGGCTGGGAAAGCCAAGGTAGGAGGAGGAGGCGGTAGCGTGGCGGGGAGACAGCGGGGTGAGGGCGGGGGAGGTTGTCAGCGGGGCCGGGCCGAGCCGCGTGGTGCGGCGGCGGAGCGGGGCTGCGGCAGGGGCTTGGCGCGAGGCCCCGCCGCGAACAAAGCCGCGGGCGGAGGAGGCGCTTTGTGCCGCCCGCCCCGCGCTCCCCCGCCCGCCGCGGGGCCGGGCTGCGCTCCTGGCCGGGCGGTGGGTGCCGGTGCCCGGCGACACCGGCCCCCGACACCTGGCGTGCCACAGGTGCCAGTCACGGGGCCGGACGCTGACAGCGCGGACAGCGCCCGCTGCGGCGCCGGACGGAGGAAGAGCCAAGGAGGAAGAGGAGAAGGAGCCTTAACCTCATTACCCTTCGCAGCCGAGGCGCGAATCCTGTTCACCTCATAAGCCTGGGAAACCCTGTGAACCTTTAAGGAAGTTTATGAAACCGACATCTGTTCTCAGTGTGGAAATAATGCCGTGAGAGAGGATTAGCGGTGCCTCCAGTGGTGCGGCGCGGCGCGGTGCCCGTGCCGGCGGGCTGGGAATGCCGTGACTCACCCGCGGGACCCCGCCGTGTGCGCCGGCACTCCCGGTGCCCGCAGAGCTGCGCGCAGCCGTCAGCGCCTCGGGGCTGTCAGGAGGCTCAGACGCTGCTCTGCGGGCTAACCCAAGGGTTAGTCGGGGAGCTTATCATTTTACTCTAAGCATGGCTCAGTACACGCCGGCTGCGCAGCATTTTGCCTTCTGGGCAGCAGACCAGACTACACTTCAGGAGGACTTCTTTTTAACTTCAAAGAAAGCTTTGGTGTGGTCAACGAGATAAGCTAATTAATGGCATTCTAGATAAAATTAGTGTTTTGGCGTTAGGTGTCATCTATTTCCTTATTACTTACAGCTAAATGATAAGAGTTCAGAAGTTGGTCAGTCATTCATGCTAAATATACGCATGTAACTTGGCAGGAGCTAATAGCAGGGGCAAAACGAAGACAAGCTAAAGATGAAACTATGAAACATCATTTTCACATCTTATTTATGTGGACTACAGAAAATATATTGTTCATCTGCAAAGTATTGAATAGGTATTTTGCTGTATTAGTAAAAAACTTCTTAGTGTGTTTCTGTTTGAGTTCAAAATGTCTGTTGGGAAAATCTCCTAGATGGAGTTGTATGCTTATATAGAAAAACCTGTTCCTTAAATGCTTAGTGCAAGAGCATATATGATGTTTGCACAACATTATATAGTACTCATAAAAGGCACTGGGGCAAATTAGATCCTGGTGGCAGTACATTCTGTCACAGACTGGCTAATTATTTTGCAGAAAATTAGAAAGTAGTTCATAAATAAAGTGGTTGGAGTAGATTTGCCAGTATTATAAAGCACAATGAAGAATTTAGATTTTTCTGCCCATGTTGGCCTGGGGTTAACACAGAAAATTAATGACAATTACCGAAAATTGAACCAAAAGACAGTACTCTAGCAGGAATTTAGTGGCTTCCTTCAAACTTTGAGAAAAGACATGTACAGTTTACTAATTTATTCTGTATTTTAAGAGTACTGTCATAATTTTCACTATTATTCTAGTCTTTTCTGTCTAAACCTAATGTTCTTCTTGTAAGTTTTTGCCTGAAGACTTTAGTAGTCTATGCTTTTAAATGTCCCCTGTGATTTAAGTCATTATCACTCTTTAAAGCTATACATGATTTATGTGAAAAGGGACTATAAAGGCAGTGTGAGTTTTTCCAGATTTTTTGTTTGTGTTCTGTGTTGCATTTACCCCCTTTTTACATGTGAATGTAAAAATGTGTTATATAGTGGAGATTAGGTCACATTCAGTGACAAATGTCACTGATAAAAGCAGAAAAGAAGAAATTGTGTTAGCAGAGAGTGAAAGCAGGAGGTGCTCCTGCAGCTGCTTTTCTCGTCTTCAAGCACATTCACAGTAGTGTAATAAGTGCATCTCCTAAAATTGCTTGGCTTCAATGGATATTTTCTGCAAACCACAGCAACAAGCATGCAGAAAACCTTTGAGCTTTATCACTTGAGAGTTATTTAAATAAAATAGCTGAAAAAATGTGTTTAAGTGTATATTGTTATTGTGCCAAAAAGTGCAGGTATTGCTATACTGCAGACACCTTAAACCATCCACCTGAAATTACAAACTTTAAGTAAGATGTTCCATAAACTGCAGGTTGAATGTAGGTAGTTGGGGATCTGTTAAATGAACCTAGTAGATGCCAAGAAGGTGGCTGGTACACTGCTAACAGTGGAGTTATTATTCACAGTTGAGACCTGGATTCTGGTTTGGTTTGGGTTGGCTTTTTCCTTGTAAAGTAGGCACTGCTAAATCTCAGTGTCTGCATATAAACCATATGAACTCTCTTGTAAAGCAACCATTTGGTTGTTTTCTAATATCAAGTAGGCAAATGTAGCATTTGGTTTTGTGTGCATTTATCTACAATGGAACTTCTTGATGACTTCTAAGACACTGTCCCCCTACATAGATCTTTTACAGAGAAGTGTATTAAAAGTGGATTTTCTGCAAATTAAGTTTCTTCTGAGTCCTTCTTTCTTGTTACTGGAAATGAGAAGCTCTGTTGTGAATCTTACATTGATTGAATGGTGCTAAGTGTACTCAAGCCTGGCAGGATAGGTCTCGCTGTGAACACACAGCCTTTGCCAGTACATGATTTGAAAACTGGAATAAAAAGTCTTGATGTAGGCTCACCAATATTCATGTGTACCTGCTGATCTTCGGAGGCTACACCCAACTGTGCAGTATGAAGCAGTTTGCACCATATGTTGTTGTTCTGTCTGTTACAAGTCTGCAAAGGCAAGGGAGGCGCAAAGTTAAATTCAGTAAATTACATGCTCCCTTTTCCAGACCTGTAGTCATTAATTTTCTTTTGCCATGAGTAAATCTGCTGAATATTAACCCAGCCTCTGTAAATGTCTGTCTCCCTTCCATTGAAAATGATCTCTCAGTTCCTCTGTAGAACTCCCTTCTCCCCCAAACAGGTCGTTTCTTTGTCTTATCTCGTGATGTCATTATGGAAGCAAGAAGAGCGTGTGTTAGAAAGGCCAGTTAAAGCAAACAGTGTTGACTGTGGTGGAAAGTGGAAGGGAGAAGATGTGTGCCAGCAACAGAAATATAGATGCATACTGTAAGGTTGATCAGTGCCCTAAAACACAGTGACATTAGAAACACATCAGATGTGTTTTGTGCCTTGCTGAGGAGATTCTGGAATATTGTTGATGGCCTGAGATAGTGAATGTGTATCTGGTCTTAAAAAAGGACTGTGGAGGATGGTGGTTGAAGATCTTGACATGGCATACTATGTGTGGATTCCTGTGTGCATCTGTTTGCCTGGAAAGCTCATCTAACATTAAAGAGGGTACTATTTATTGTAGTTGGGTTGAGTATTTTAATTTCATGTATGTGTTTAGCAGCTTAGTAACTGGCTTTTCTTATTAGGGTGTAGGACTGTCTTGATCAGCTTTCAAAACTACAGAGAGTAGTTTGCTAGCTTCAGAATGAAACCATGGTGATTGGATTCCCTTGTCAGAAAGCGGCTGAGGGTATTTCGGTGTAAAGCTTTTGAAATTTATAAAAATATTTTCATTTCTATGCACATGGATGCACATGAAAGGCACAGCTATTATAACTGGCAAAATTGAGGTGAAGCTATCAATAGCGAGTTTTATGGAATGATCCATTTTACAGTACTGGAATTTAGTTAGCAAAGTATTTAAATAACTGTTTAAATTTCTAGTTAGCAAAGGGCACTCCTTAGCTGTGTGCTTGTTTTTGCTATGGGAGGGGCGAACAAGGGAGTGACACTAATACACTTTTTAAGTTCTCTTGGGTTGGTCTAGTATTTCAGGTCTAGTGTTAGAAATACATAATTTAGTGTTTTGTTTTTCAAAGCTTTTATGAATGTTTGAAATACATTGTTGCAGTGTTTTAAGAAACTGTGTAATTGTTGGAGAACCTGAAGAAATTAGTGAGTTGGTTTCATTTAAACACTTGAGAACAGAGGCTGTTAGTGCTTTTGATCTATACCAGAAAATCACTGAGCAGATGGAGCAGTGATGTCGGCTGGGGAAGCTCTAATGGCTCTCAGTGGACAAGTATTACAGGTTGTATAACTAATTTGGCAAGTTATCTTCACAAATTGAATAGTCAAAAGAAATAATTACATATTTTGTCATCTGGTCATGCATGTAAATATTTCAGATGGCTGAAGATGAAAATGATATGTATTATTAAAATGGCATTGTCTAAGAGTCTGGGAATGTTTGGTGTTTGCATTGCTGTGTCTTTCTTTTTTGAGGGGAGAAAAAGATTTTCCTCACTCGTCTCTAACCTCTTTGGACTGAGTAGTTTTGGAAGTCTCAAGGAAAGGTGTTGATACATTGAGGTTTTTTTTAAATAAAACACTCAAGCAAACATGGAATAGTTATGTGACTCAGTGATTAAAGCTGTAATTTAAATCCCCCAGAAGAACTCTAAGTATAGATTGTGTGTAAAACGCAGTCTTTTTAAACTCCCTGTGATTTACCTGAAGAGGAAGAAAGGCAGTATCTCAGTAGTTATTAAAGGGTTTTTCATCACTGAAGTGTTCTGGGTTGAAAGGGACCTACAAGGATCATCAAGTTCAACTCTTAAGTGACTTAAGACAGTTACATGTGGGGATTGAACCCACAACAGTGCTGTCAGCCGTGCTCTAACCAACGGAGCTAATTCAAGCGTCAGTCAAATTAAATAGATTTAAAACTTACATGTCATTAAATAGCTGAGCTATTAACACATCATCTTTTGCTTTCAAGTGTAGACTGTTCATTTTGTTCATCCTGTCTGCCTCAAATAACTTGAGCAAAAATAAACAGAATTATGGAAGGAAGAATTTACTTTTCAGTCTGCATTTTCCTACCCTCCTTCTCTCTTGAAAGAAGTCATATTTGCCATATCACAAAGTGCTGATTTCATCGTACAGTCCTAGTCATTGTGGTCACTCTTCATAAATTAGGGATGGAAGAAGCTTTCTGAGTTAAAAGTTCACAGCATGGCAGTGGTGCTTTGTCTATATCTGAAGATGCCTGTGTGTGTTAATGGACAAGACAGGAAGGAACTGGATCTTTCAGGAGTTTCCTGGAAAGGTGTGGAAAGGCTTTGGCTTGAGAGTACAGTGAAACTGAAAAAATACTATAATGAACAATTTATTTTAAGGAACTCTTTTTCTTGCACATGAAGATCCTCAGAAATCTGTATCAAATCTGTATTTAGTTCCTAGGCATTCTTTTGTTGTACTGCAAAGCTGTTTCTTTTTCTAGGTCCTTCTGAACTTGTGGGGTTTGACTTCTTTTCATTTACAGGCTTCAATCTGCTCACTCCAATCTGCATCTCTGTCAATTTTAAATGCAAATGATAGAAGGTATGTGAAATTGCATGTGTATATTTTGATTATGAACATGAGTAAGCTTAAAAGCTTACTTTGTTTTGCAGAGAAAATCACAGATATAAGGACCGAACATTGCCCTGGAGAGAGCACATGTGGTTTTAAAACTTTTTTGAGTAAAAGAAGATAGGAAAGAAATTGAGTAGAGGTGAGGAAGGAGCAAAGTGTGAGGTGTTCAGCTTGTTGTGCATGCATTTGTTTTTGTTCAAAACAGTGGATATCTATGTTGTATTGTAGAAAAAAAGATTTTATATGCATTGAGTTATAATTATATTCAGTCTAGATAATTGATTGCTACTGGGGTGGTACATAAGCTTGGGTGAGAGATCGAATGGAAAACTGTGAGACTATTTTCAAGACACATTATATGCCTAATAGCAGAAAAATTGGTATGACTAGTTTAATTTTTCTTTTGAGGGTAATAGGACTACCAGCTCACAGTTTACTCCATGTTCTTTTTTTTTGCTTTGAAAAAATAAAAAGAAAGTTTAATTTTTTCGTCACGTGTTCAAATTTTTTATTCATTCTATTGGGTATTTGTTGAAAAGAATATACTTCAACTGAAATCTGGGATTTCAACACTCTTTCAGATTGAAACTACTAGAAGTCTTCATTGTTTCTGAGTGTGAGTTTTTTTCATATTGTTGTTTTGATGTCCACTTCCCTCATTCCAGAGATCTGTTCTTGCTTTTGATACAGGGCTTGATTTTTGGTTTTAGATGTTATTATCAATGTACCCTTTTATTCACGTCTTTAAAGTAGCTCTCTACTTTCCAATGGTGGTGCAAGGTAGAACAAGCTGTAATTTATACTTGTTTTCTTCTGTGAATGCAGAGAAATATCACTTCAAAATAATCTTTGTTCTTTTGCCGGTTTAGAGAGAATTGTTCTTTAATCCAAAATGCTAGTGAATTTCACAAAAATAGAGAAATAAGCACAGTATTGTTAGTAGCACAGTGAAAGCAAGAAATGGCATTGCAAAACTGCAGTTTAAAATGTTTTCTTGTTCCTTGTGTAAGGAGAAGGAATTACAGAAAAGAAAGCACGAAGTTGCTCTTTGCCTACTTTCAAGACTTTCTTCGTTTTAGCCCAAGTCTCTCCCTCATCTCTGTGGTCTTCTTTACAACTACTTATTTTCTTAGTATGCATGTTGCAATAGCAAAACAGAGATGACTGCAACATTTGTTTCCCTGTTATAACTAGAATCTAGAAAAGTTTGTTGGTACTTACTTGGAAGTAAGCTTGATCACCACCACAAATTAATTCTAAAGGACTTTCAGTAAAGTGTATCTGATACTCCCAGGAAATTGGACTTTTTCGGCATATGTAGATGTTTGCCAGAAAATCCTGTATTTTTACCTGACAGGGAATAACCAAACAACTAGATGCTTTTAAGCACTGATTTAGAAAGGTATTAACTGTAGAATAATACATCATTACTCCAGCATCTTAGAGTTTGGAATAGTGAAAAATCTGATGAAAATGAGGACAAAAGAAAATAAGGTTGCTGAAGTAGGTCCAACTTTGTTGAACCTACCGTGTATTGCAACATAAGATTATACACTAGTAGCACAATTGTTGGAAATCCTAATTTAGGGTCTGAAAGCTCTGTCTTAAATTATCTGCCCCACAGAGAGAGATTTCAAGGTATTTCTATGTATTTGTTTCAAAATAATTTTGTTACTGATACATGCTAGCATGTCGCTTTGAATTTGGAATGATAAATATGCCACAGTTCAACAAAACACAATTGATAATCTCAGTCTTTTAACTGCTATGCTGAAACATAAATAGTTCTTGAAATTTATGTTGATGAGATGCTTGTCTGTTGACTGCAAAGAGTTGGCACACCCTATTGTGTTGATGGTTGTGGGGTTCCTGTTTATTGAAGGAAACCTTAATCTTCCTTTTCCTGTGATTTCTTGAGAAGCCAACATTTTATAACTATCTTTCCTACAACCAGTGAAGAAAAGACTGAACAATTAATAAAAATGTTCAGGTTTCTTAGAATTCTTAGTTTCTTGGAGCTATGGAATGAGTTCTCCTGCTTCTCTCCTCTTCCAAAAAGGAGCTCCAGCAATACCCAAATGGAACAAATTCAACAGTTGTCAGCTGGCAAAGAAATGTGAGACTCTAGATACCAAATGCTAAGTTGAGGGTAGTGAGGGAGTGATCAAATCCCAGTTGTAACAACACTGAGTTGTAACATCATGACAAAACGAAGAAGAGGTGGTCTGTTGGACTATGCTTCTAAATCTCAAAACATAAAGAAATTTTAAAATTCTCGACAATGGGAGATAATAATGATAAAGAGAATATATACCATTTTTGTGATATTTTTAGAGGAAAGCCTAGATTTCATGAAAACTGTGCTCCTGTGGCAAAATTACAGGATATCTCTAAAACTAAAATAGCAAGCAAGACCCAAGAAGATTGTTGGAGTTAAAGAGATGGAGTAAATGGGACTGTTCTGGCACTGAACATGTTTCTGTGCAAATATTGATAAAACAGGTGTTCCAGAGAACAAGCAGAGTAAGTTGCCTAACATTTTATTCAAATCTGAGTTCAGTGGTAGGCTGTGATTTGATAGAAGAGGTTATCCCTTAATCCTGGCTTTGTTTGCTGACCTTTGTACTTGTCATTAAACTCTTTGTGAAGAAACCTCCAGTATCCAACCACAAAACAAGGGGAAAATATTTAAGTATTTCTAAATCCATTTAGATTGTCTAAGGGAGGTAACCAGTTTAACATAAAACCTATATATTTGCATTGAAAATATGTATTTTCAATTAAAAGGTATATCGGAAAATGTCTTACTATAACAGGTAGTGCTCAATAACAATGATAAGAAAACCCTGTCTGGGTCTGTTCAGTTGTATGCTGTGTTAGCTAGCCTAATTTGCTGTGTTAAAAGAAATGAAAGATGTCCTGATACAAGATTCCTTAAAAATGAACGTGTTAGATTTTCTTCATTATTTGGAATATATTCTAGGAATTCAATTCAGCTTTCTTTAAAAAAAAACCCAAAAAACAAACAACAAAAAACCCCAACAACAACAAAAAACCAACCAACCAAACAAACAGAAAAACCCAAAAAAATCCCAAAAAAACCACAAGATTCCACAGACAAGTGCAGTTTTGTGAGCAATATCCATGTCTTTGTGAGCTTGCTTTTCTCATAATTCAGCAGCGTGTAAAAAGTGATAAAAGCCTGTCAAAATAGTACAAGCCTGTCAAGCCTTGCATACTGAGCATGAAATTCATACAGTTGGTTCTTCCCTTATGTCTGCTCAGCTCCTTGCAGAGCTGTCTCTCTCTCACAAGCTGCAGTTTGTGGGCTTTATTCTCACTCTGTCCATTCAGTGCCAGACGTGCCACATGGTGGGAATTAATGTAAAAGTGATATAAACTAGGTGGGAAAATGGTGAAGCACAACTGAGTTTGACTTGTTCTGAAATATTTGCAATTTACTGAAAAAGAAAATAATCAAAACCATGAACATTTCTTAAAATGAAAATTTAAGTTTTGTTCAGTTTCTATGTGGAGTTGAAGCACAGAGGTGGCCAAAATGCGTATGAATAATCGCTTAAAAATGTATTGAAATTCTCCAGAATTTCTGATTTTGACAATTGAACCCAATGTTCCTGAAAAGATTGCATTGACAACTGGATGGAAGTCATCACATCATTTGTGTTTATTAACAAGGCATGGCTATCAGTTCCTGCTTAGCATGAACTGAATTTAAACAATTGATCTGTATCTGAAAAGCTGGTTGTCTTGTTGACAGAGATGTAACCTCTCCCATTCTGTGCCAGTTGGCGCTTGTCAAGTTGCAAAAAAAGTATAATCTTGTGTTGGTTATTAATAAAGCCTCATTTAGACATAGTCTGTTCATTCTAAAGGTGCCTCTTTCTTTCAGACTTCTTGGTTAATGAGAAATTTGATGCAAACACAACTCCTGAGATTTTGCTGTGCCTTTACATGTTTTCTCTACCTGTTGGGTTTTATTTCTCTCAGTTTTTGATCTTTAAATATGTCTGTCATAGCTACATTTTTACTAAAGAGGACACTGGAGAGGAAAAATGTAGATGTATTCTACATAAAGACAACAAAATTGTTTCTTGTTAGGATGAAAAAGTTAAATTTACATGAATCAGGATAATGGAAACAGTGCATAGAGACTTAAAGTAAATCAATAGTTTATGCTTTTTCTAACATGCAGAAATACTTTCGTCGGCCCTTCTCAGCCAATATCTAATAAACTCTTCTTCCTCTTTTAGTATAATGACTGATTGTTACCATGCAGGAGGAAGAAAAAATGTGCATTGTTGGGCAGTGCAGGACTTTTGCTATCAGGGAAAACATGCAGTGGGCTGCAGACCTTTTCTTGAAGCATCAGCACAAATGACAAAATGCTTGTGTCATTCAAGTTTTCTTCCATTAGCTGCCTAGAGAAGTCTGGGCAAAACCTCTTCAGATACAGATTCTCTCCATGCAATTCTTTATGTGTTGCAGTATTGTTGCATCTTTAAAGCCCTTTGCTCTAGAAATGGTAGTTTTTTAAAGTTAACTGATTAGAATTTGCATTTGAATAATTGCAGTGTGTTGTGGAGGGAGGAACTATGGGAGCTGGAATGGAG
>VYZP01055005.1:350-15554 GCA_013400635.1 Hypocryptadius cinnamomeus
CACCACAAATGAATCCAACCCAATTTCTGCTTCTAGCATTCATAAAAATGCTTCTTCAAAAATGGTTTTTAGACAAGCCTTTAGCTTAAACTGAATTCAATGTGTGTGTGTTTTTTTTTTAAGATTGATGATGGTAGCCCTATAGGAGACATTGGTGGGTACCATTTTTTCATCTCAAATATGAAGCTTTTTTACCTCCATTGTTAGAAGTCTGTGGAAGTTTTAAGTTTGATTTTTTTTTTCCACTCCTCTAGTTTCCTAAGCCAGATAAGCCAGAGAGGCTTTTTGAATCTCAGGCAGCTGCTGGTGTTAAAAGTACTTATTAATTGCATATTTTTGAGAGGTTATAATGGCCCAGTGATTTCCTAGATTTGCAGGCCAGAAGACATGACTGTGATCATCTACTCTGACCTCCTTCAGAGATGTAGGAATCACAGGGTGAAATCCCATTAAATGGATTTAATAGTAAGTGTAAAATTAAAAAGATAATAAAATCTAAAATTTCTTCTTGATGCTGGTCCAGGACTTAAGGTAGTGAGGTAGTGCAGTGCAATTGTACCTGATTTCCATATTCCTGTGCTGCAGAAAGAAACTTTTTCTCTCACTTTAGCAAGTGCTGCCTTTTTTCCTCCCCTGAGAATGTTAAGGAAATGTAATCTTGCTGGATGTTAGGCTATCCATGCATCTGTAACAACTCTGGTGTATCATCCCTGTCTTGCCGACATCCTGAGGCTTCATGTGCATGTGACACATCACTTAGCCAAGATGATGGAGGGGATGTGTTTGACATGTTCAGGATGCAGTGGTAGATCTGGTACCTACACATCATCTGCCAGTTTGTGTAATGTGAACACACTCCAGAATCCCCCACTGGAGACTTGGGCATTGTGTGTGTTAGGATAAGAGCAGCCCTTCAGGCACCTTGTCACATGCCACAGCATAGATTCTTGAGCTCTTGACTCTTTCAGGTTCTGCTTACTGTGGAAAGGATCAGGTATGGCTGCTTTCCCCATCATCTCTGTTCTCTAGCAGTGCAGTGGGTGTTGCCTAGCACCTGCTGTTAAGGTGTTTTTTTTAAAGAAAATAGCACCAATCCTGTGTTGCAATAGTCACACTAACGAGGCAAAAGTAACTCCCAGACTGACACAGTCTGGGTTCCAGTAAAGCTGGAGTCAATACCAAGGCAACTTAAAGTGTAGTATTTGCTTTTCCTGCCATTGATTATGCATTTCCTCCTGACTTAGCATGGGTGATTTATAGTCAATAGTGTGAGGGTGTGCATGATGATCCACTGTAATTCAGCAAGGAGCTTCTTCAGGAAAGACCTGACAATACTGGGCTTTGTGTATTCCTCTGAACTGAACTGGGAGAAATATGACTCCTGGTGGTGTTCTGTGAATTCAAACAAAAGTCTAGAAACAATTTTCCAGCTATTCCCAGTAGCATAGTCATTGGAGGCCACAATCAGAAATGTAAATATTCCACGTTTCTGTGCCCAGTCTGGTGCATCCCTTGTGAATTTTCCCCCAGCACTGGCAGGCACAGGTAACCCTGCCCACTGCTGCTAGTGGAGGAGAAGTGACAGCTCTTGTCAAATCCTTCTTGTCACTCAGAAAGATTGTTAATCTTCTTCAGATTCTCTGCAGGGGAGAAAAAGTCTTTAGAGCACAGGAAACTTCTCTGGTGTGTAAAAGGCATGCTGCATCATTCATTACTCAAATGAAGGCCAGTTTGTACTTGAAGGAGTAGTGAAACTAAAGCAAAATATATATCAATTTATTTAATTCCCATGCCTATTCTAATGACGACCAGAAATGTCTTGCTAAGAAACAGACTTTGGGTATTTCTAGTCTGCAAAACTTGATGTCTGTAGTGTAGGGGAGAAAACAAAAGAGGAAGAGTGACTGTGGACAACTGGTTGGTCAGCACGGTGTCTTGGCAGGTGGGTAAAGGAGAGTTTGGTTTTGCCTTGGCTGGTGGAATTGGTGACCTGCTCTTACAAATATTTGTGCTGCCCTGGTTTACTTCTATTGGCCACATCTCAAATTTTTGTGGACTTCATGAGTTTCTTGTAGTTGTCTGATGTAATAAATTTCCTTCAACATCACAAATATTGTGGAAATTATCTATCCAGAGGTGCAAAGTGTGCTGGAACTGCAAGAGGTGCTCACTTGAGTAAATGTTTTGGATAATGCAAAAGGGGTTATGAATTAACAGGCTGGAAGAGTAAACAAGATTAGAGCTAAGTGCTTTCAGGGACTGTGTAAAAAAATAGTCAAAGGCTAATTGCAAAGTAGTGGATGAGGCAAGCCCATAAATTACATTGGATGAGAATAGAAAATGGAGAGGTCAGGAGTAAGATGGTCAGGTAAAACAAGCAGGGAAGGAAATGAGAGGGAAAAAGATTGAGAGTGTTTCTTTAGGTAGAAATATCACAAAAATACAGAGTAGTGTTTAAATTGTAGGTACAGTGCAAAGCATCCTGGAAAGAATATAAAAGTATATAAAATGGCATATAGAGTAAAAGAGTTAAAAGATTAGCTAGAGTTGGCAAGAAAGATGAAAGGTGAGAAATTGAAAGCACCATCTGAAATAGAAAATTTATATCTATTGTAATATTTAAGGAATTTTAGGGGAGAAAGTCAAAGTGGAAGATACTTGTGAATGAGTGAAAAATCAGGAGAAAATAGGGAGAAAAAATTCTGTATTCTCCTGTAGAAATGAAAGAAAATGATCATGTGTTTTACAGGGGTTGAAGAGTCCAGCAAGCAGGAAAGATAGTAAATTTCCTTTCATAGTCCTTGAACAGTTTGAAAAGGTTTGTGAAAGTAATTTTTTCTAAGATGCAAACTGTAAGACAAAAGATGTTCCTCATAACCAACCAGAACATAATTTCTTATGCATCTGTTTTCCAACCTTGAGCATAAATCACTACTACTGTCATTTTTGTGGCCTCCATCGTACTAGAAAAGTGTAAGTCTCAAGACAGCAGTTGCAAAGGAATAGGGACTCTGCATTTAAACACATATATTACATTGTACACTGCATTTTGTCTTGTAGCTAACTACCTTTCTGGTAATGATTAGTTCACCAACACTGTTTTCTGGAGAAAGAAGAGAAAGCAAAGGAACAGGAAAACTCAAGATAGTGAAGCTGTTGGCTTCAGTGGAGACACAGATAGAAAGTTTGGATTTTAGAATGCCCTGTAAGGTTTATAGGATCCAGTCTTTGTGATTTCAAAAACAAATTGACTCTTCCAAATGAAAGGCCATGGTCACCTATAGTTTCTCAATATATTTGAGATATCCCAGATTTGAAAAAGCTAAAAATGCAAGTCAAGCATTTATATGTAATTAGAAGAACTTCAAGCACAGTGTCTTCTCAAGAAACCCACTCACCTAGTGACTTGTTACTGAGTTGAACGAGGATTGAAGAATGAATGAAATACGTCCTGAAAACTAGAGTAGGAAAAACTAGCTCTAATGAACCTGCAGTAGCTAAACCAGAGATGTGTCCAAGGCTCTTGGGAAACTTGCTTCTCTCTCCTGATGCCTTTGGGTGGCATCTCCAAGTCCTACATGTGACCTTGTCCTTATGAGAGAAGTAGGATTATTTTCTAGATTGCTTCTTCTGAGGTAGTATGGAATAGCTCTTAGGAGCTAACTCAGAAAATAATGGTTCAGAAGTAGTGGAATTGTGATTCTCATCTCCAAATATCCAGTAATCCTCCCTGTTACTCACCCTGCCTTTTGCTTTCCGCACTTGTCTTCTGCCATCCTCCCCTGTGCTCTGGAGAATTCAGCCTGGATGTGAACAAATGAGAAGAGTGATGTATGGACTGTAAATACAGTTTTCTCTGCTGACTTTGGGCCATTGGTAGTAAATGCATTATCTGGAGCAGCAAGTTTTATAGAGAACATTATGCAAGCACACAGGAACTGCTGTTGACTGTGCAGGTATCAAAGCCTATTGATTAGCTGCTACATGGGCCGTAATAAAACCATCATTATTAATTATGATAGAACACTATATGTGTGTACAGGTAGCAAGCCACCTCTTTTATTTTTTTCTCAATTTATTGCTGAGGCAGAGTAGATTGTAAGTCACCTTTGCATTTTGAGAGAGAGAAAAAAGAACCTAACATTCCTGTGTTATTTCAGACTAAAGGGGATCATGCCTTATTGTCTTCCCAGTTTCTACTGCAAGAAGTTGGTATTTGTGAGCTGTTCCACACAGAAATAAATGGTTTTATAACCTCTGTAATACAGGAGAGCAGTAATCTGTTTTTCAATATTAGGTCAAGCTGCACTTGTCTAATCTTGTGTGTTCCTTTCTTGCAGTTTCTATGCTAGAAATTGTAAAAGGAAACACTCTTATAAAAGATACATTTATTGAGTGAAGATTAGTTTTTGTTGCTATTGACAGCACTAGGGATATGAAACATGTTCTTTAGAGCCATTGCTTAGAGCTACCTGTTTCTTTATGGCTACAGGTATAAATGCAAAACATACACCAAAATGCTCTATTTTATATAATATGGAAAGGGTAATGTGTCTTTAATCTTGACCTTGTAGCAGTTATTCTCTGTGTGGTGAACTATATATGGCTTCTGTTGTAATAAACCTTTGAGCTTCAGCTGATTTTCCTCTATATTGCTTAATTTCACTAAACACTGTATTATGAATAAAACAACTATCAGTAAAAACTGAAATATTGCGGGGGTGAAAGGATTATTTCAAAGTGGATAAACTCTAGTACTCCTGTATAAGGTATGTATAAGCCTTTTTTGTTCATGTATCACATATACAATAGAGCTTCCAAATTAATTCTCCTGTCCTGTGTGTCCCCAAAGAGTGCCAAAGGAGCTATTATTTTAAAAGGAGATTAAATCTAGAGTTCCAAGTCTAAAAGATAGCTTAAGATTTTCTTACTTTAATCTTCTGCTTATTTTTCTCTTACCTTCCTCTTTCCCCTCTCAAAAGTGGTAATGCTGAAAGTACTCATTATTTCAAATGAACAAAATGTATTAAGATGTGTGAGAGTTATCAAGCAAGGGAGAAGCTGCAAAGGCTTTCTCCTTAATAAGGACATGGTGCAAAAGCACTGATATTGATACATATTCTTTAAGATTATTAATTTTCTTTTGCATTTGGGAAAGGCCTTTAGCTGGAATAAACCTGCAAAATTGATTTGCAATGAGGGTGTAGTTATTTTAGCTTGGACCAAAAAATCTTCTATCTGTTGCATTGGTGTGATCTGCAGATCTTGCTGTGCTTCTTCCTACCCTCCACAGGTACTTTGTTACATTTTTAATTTAGATCATTCCATCTACTTTGGTTTGGAAAGACACACATTTCTAGTCTTCAATTTTTATCAAATTCATTGATAAATAGCAACACCAGATGATTAGAGAATGGGGGTGGCTGAATGGTGCGTGCTTCAAGTTTAATTCTGTTTTATTCGTTCACTGTATTTTGGTCAAAGCAATAATTTTGCAAATTAATGATTGTATAATCTGATTCTTTTCACTTCTGATTGAGCAGTACTACTTCTATGTATTTATTGCAACCTTCTTGTTTCACCTCTGCATTAAATGGTTTTGCCATTTTGGAGTGAGCTCAATTGATAAGCTCAGGTAACCAAAACCTTGCAAACTGAGGCTTGAAGGTGTCTGGCAGGGATATGACAGAGAGCAGTGACTGGGGCTTGGGTCACTGCTGCTGAGCCCTGCTCACGCAGGCACTTTGGGTGGGTTATTTCCAGTGCAGGGAGCCAGGCTGAGCCTTCATCCTCTGGACATTTTCCTTCATCCTGTTTCTGGTTGGGATGTGGCTTTCTTTATGTTGCATGCCCAGGTGAGAGTGACAGAGACCTAGGGCTTGTGGAATAAGGAAAAAGAAAGTGAACACATGCTGTAATAGTCTATTGTGTTTTGGAGAGGAAGCTGTTTATCTTCTTATTCTTTCATGTATTAGTGCTGGAATAGAAAATCCCAGTACTGATACGGTTCCCTGTACACCTGACAGGGTAGCAAGGCATGTGCTGGAGAATGTGCTGCTTGTGTCTCTGAGAGTTAGAATTTATTTTTAAGGGAGAAGAAAGCCTTTTTTCCCTCATCTTAGGTAGATTGCAAGCCCCCAGTTCAATATCTGTTTTGCATTCCTTTCATCAAGTCCTACCTTAGTAATTTTTCCTTAATGTAAGCAATCAATCTCTTCCATCTCCATATTATGAGAAGATCTGCTCTGTCCTCTCTCCAGACTCTTCTTTAGGGGGTGTACATGAGAACCATGAGGGGCAAACTGCAGGATGTGAAGCAAAGATGTTGTTCTGGGGAGTAACTGATGCTTCGTTAGGGACAGAGGTTTTCTGTTCAAAGTGCACAGGGCAGATCTGTGCCTTTGCAGGGGATCCTTCTGTTAGGATTACTTATATGGGCAAAGGATTTTCAATATTATTCCCTAATAGAAACATTTTCAGCAGAGAAAATGGATTAGTCTGTATATTTGAGATATGTATATAATACCATTAGTGTATACGCAGATGTATTCACTACAGTTATACACTGAAAATCCAGCTCTCTATTGCAAGGTCAAGAATTGGAGAACTGAGAAAATCTAAATTTGTAATTCTTTGTGCAACCTTAATTCTATGCTTGCTGGATTGCTTCCCACACTTATCTTCCAGCACTGAACTCTTATCTTACTCAAAGCCCAAAGTGTTTGGAAGAGAAGGTCGGATCATGGAATTTGAAAAAAACATGTCATAATCCTGAAAGGGCAGAATAAAGACTGTGTGGCAGCATAAATCTGCCATTTCCTAAGCTGAAGGGTGTGATTTGCAATCTAAACATTTTAATGCGGTTTATTGGATGTCATTTCCTATTTATTTTGTTAAAGGCAAAGAGGAAAACAAGTCTGTTTGGAGTAATTGCAGAAGCTGTTACATGGCACATCATCAGGTCTGAGAGCCTTCCCTCCAGCTCTGCCACGTCACCTCTGGCTGCAGGAGCAGGCTGCAGCTGCCAGGCCCCCAAACTGGGCAAGAAAAGAACCTTGGGCAAGCTGAGGTTTCTAATTTTTTGTAAGAAGGGATGTTTCCTCCATGTGGGGTGCTGGAAACGGGGGAGGCAGTGGTGATGACATTCAGGGTGTTGGCACTTGGCTGCTGTCACCAAGGCAGGGAAGGATGTTCAGATGGCACCTGCCATGTCCCAAGAAGAGCAAATGCAAAATGGTGACCTCTGGAATTTTGACATCTCTTGAAGAAGGGCACAAACCAGCTGTCCTAACTTTTTTCATCACTGCATTTGCTTTTTATTCACATATGTTGAGAAAATATGAGATAACTTGTGGAGAGGATATAGATTTTATTTTAGATGTTCTTGAGCTTTTCTTCCTCCTATGAAAAGGGTACATTGTCTCTGTTTCTTACAAATAATAACATTTCTTTGATGAAATTGAGAAAATACTTCCCCAGAATTCAAGGTATTTATATTTGCCTCTGTCCACAACAACATTCCACTTTTTGAATAACATATTATTCAGGTTCCTATCATGTCACTGATAATTGTTATTAATGGAAGATGTGTTATTCTTCCTAGTAGACCTGCCAAGCCAAAGAATAAGAGTATAAGGAAGTAGAATTAATAATTCTGTTGCAATGCATCACACAGATATGGCAGTAATTGCAAGGTCAGATGGGCGTACATAGATAGATGTTAACTGCTTGTGCTGTAATGAAAGCACAGGCTTTTTACATATGTTTATGAATAATGTTTCTCATAAAGACACTAGACTGATTGTCTACAAAACCATCTTCTGATCCAGAAATGATCAACACTCATGGTAATGAAATATTAAAGATAAATTTGTGAATCCATATTAGAAGTCAATTTCAAGCCCTTATGACTTGCTGCTCAGACATCCCTTATTCCAGAAATGAGATACATGAAAAATCCTGATAAAAGAATATTTCATCTCTTTTTCTGTTAACATATTTACCAATCTCTTTATAAGTGATGTGCCTTCTCTTAGGCCTAAATGAAAGAAAATAAAGCTTCAAATCACTGACAAAAGGTGAAGTTGAAAAATACATAGCGTGAGTTTTTCTGAGAGAATCAGTATAGAGTTATATTTTGGGGTTATAAGAGACACAGGAATTAGATTTGTTGGTTTCCTAGCAACTAAGAGTCTCAGAATTTTAAAGCTGCAGATCAAACTTCTATTACCTGCTTAGAAGTACCGATGGACATGTATTAATAAAAACAATTTCTGAAATAATTTCAACATAAGCCACTAAAGTATTTTGTAGTAATCTAAAAATAAGTTCTGGCCTTCTAGATCAATATCAGCCCTAATCACATGCTGGCAACAACTAACATCTTTCTCATGATATTTAAGATATTTATAAAATTATCTTAAATATGTGCTTTGAGCCTTGTCAGGGGAAAAATAAGACCAGCTGTTGGGAGAAAGGAACTCCAGAAAAAATACTTTTTTTTTCTTTTTTTTTTTTAATACATATAGTTGTATATTTTAAACTCCAGTTTGTTTTTAGTCCTTTCTTGTGCTAGCACTTTTTCATGCTTTGAAATTCAGACTCTAGTTTGACTTTTTTTAGCTAAAATACTTTGCAGCATTGGCACATAGAACTTCTGTGTAGTAGTCTGCTAATCAATGTGTTTCACTGCTGGAATGCAGAACGTTCTCCAGGATGAAAAGGTGGCTCTGACCACGTGTCCTGTCAGTGACAAGACTGAAACCCTGGGCATTCATGTTCAGGTGCCCTCAGTGCAGCTCCTGCCAGCTGTTCCTTGCAGTGCCCCGGTCCCTGGGCATGGAGCTCTGAGGTTTCCTTGCTGCATGAAGTGCTCTGCACAACATTCCCTTATTCACACTCAGTTCAGAGGAAACTCTCGATTCCAAGATTGTAAATATAAACTTAATGGTGGGTAACATATTCCTGAGTTGAATTCTGGGTTGAATAAGGGTGAGTGCTTCTGCTTGGTGCCTTATTCTAGCAGTCTGAAATACAAATTGCATTGTTCTCAAATGGGAAATAGCAAACAATAGGCTGAAAAACATTCAGGAAATGGCAATGAAATAAAACTGGAATAGAATCACAGAGTGCTTGGGGTTGGAAGGGACCTTAAAGATCATCTTGTTACAAGCTTCTGCCATGGGCAGGGACAGCTTCCACTCTCCCAGGATGCTCCAAGCCCCATCCAAGCTGGCCTTGGGCACTTCAGGGATGGGGCAGTCACAGCTGCTCTGGGCATCCTGTGCCAGGGCCTGCCCACCCTCACAGGGAAGATGACAAATAACTGGTAGCTGTGACATTTACAAATGAAGGACAAACTAAATTCAATAAATATTGTTTTGGACATGATTAAGTAGTTTTGAAATGTATTTGTGTGCTGAAAAAATACATTCTGTAACTCATAATTTCTCTGGACTCTTGACTGGCATTTAGCAGGAATCAAAGGGTCTGGACATTGTGTGTGAGCAATAGTCATGCCTAGAGGTAAATAATAGTGCAGACATTGTTTTGGGTTCACTGTTGAGGCATATTAGTAGTTGGCTTAAGCTTGCAATGTACTATGGTCTGGGGCAAATCGCTCCATAGTTATTGCAGATTTATTGTCTTATTTCTGGAACGAGATGTAGTATGTGGCACATGGGACATAAAACCTAATCTGTCTGAAATAGCTTTCTGTTCTTGGTGGTGCAGCTCATACTCCTTTTTATGGGTGTTGCTTTTATATTGTGTCTTTTCATCTGAATCTGAAATTTTTTTCTAGCTTGATCAAAGCCACTTTCCCTACCTTGGGAATATTTATATTTTTTTTCTTTTTTTCACAGTTATGTATAACTCTTGGGTTGTGAGGATGGAGTTAGGAACCTGAGATATGGCAGGCAGGATGCCTTCTAAGTTAAAATTACAATTTAATGCATTTGGACTGTCATGATACCTTTCCTACTATTTAAAGTGTCTTCTGGTGTCCCACAAGGTTTTATAAACATGGTGACTTGATTTCTTTTTGCAGATTATCTGTGTGATTTGAATCTAAGCAATCTCCAAATGTGGTAGGATCCAAGGAAGCACAAACATCCATTGTCCACAACTCAGTTGTTGGCATTGGTGGTGTTCTACCCACTGCAGTGGAAACATGGGAAATTCTGCAGTATTTCAGTATATTGTGCTTAAATACACACTGTGCTACACACTCTGTCCCTTGGGCTTTCCTGGCCCTTCCTCCTGTCACAGCAGAGGCTCTCAGGGCTGTGCCATCAGCCTTGGCCCTTCTCCCTGCAGCTCTTTTCAAAGAGGGAGCAGGAAGTGCCAGGCTTCAGCTCCCTTTGGTTTGGATCACACTCCGGTAACCCGATAGTTTCTCTCACTTGTCACCACAACATTGATCCACTTTAGGTTCAGCTCCTGGGTGCAGTAGTTTCCTTCTGTTCCTTTTTTACCCTTTTTTTTTTTTTTTTTTAATTTTGGGTAACAAGTATCATTGAAAGCTGTCGCAGAAAACAACAAAAGAATAGCAAAGTCTATCTCTTAAATTTCTGTGCTACTTGCAGAATGAACACAGTGTTAAATAAAGGTTGTTTTCATTGAGAAAACATGGACACTTTGTGGCAAGAGTATAGCTTGTATTTATTAATTTGTTTCTGTCCATGCATAAATACAGCTGACATTTTTCTTGGCTTCTAGTCTATCTGAGAAACTATAATTTTGCCCAGACAGTAAAGTTTTTCCACGCAGAAGCTATTGCTGTGTTGCCCTTGAAACTTTTAACAAACTGGGTGCCAGGAAGTTGGCCTAAGAATGCAACACTCCCTACACAGTAATGTGAACTATTAAGCAAATGGCACAGAGTAATGTTCTTTCACTGAGCAAAAATGCTCTCATTTAGGTAAAATTTCAGCCTACTGTTGGCTGTTACAAGCCAGAATGGCAAAGAGAAATAAAATGTAAAAGCAATATGAGTTTGAATCAAATTATGATAAGAGTCAGATGATGCCATTACACAGATATCCCCATAGGCAGGCATTAGGAAAATTTGCCATAATGGTATGCTGAAATATCATTCTCTGGTGGGAAGGCCACTGAGATTCTGAAATCAACATTTAACTGTTTCACAAACCTCAGACAAAAGCTGGACACTTGAGCAGAGAGGAACCCCACTGAGAGCAGTGCTGGGTTGGAGCTATGAACCCAACTGGACACTTTTCTGCAGTGAATATTTGCTTTGAACTGATGGTGTCATGCCTGGACATGGCACGTGCAGTGTGACTCTGCGAGTGACCAAGAGAAACCTGGGTGACAGAACAGAGTCCTTCCCAAAGGGAAGTGAACCATTTCTGCTGCTGAGCTCCTACTGATGCCAGCAACCCCACCCAGAGCAGTCAGACTTCTTTTGTGAGCATCTTGAGAAGTGAGAAGTTTGCAGTCTGAACCATAAAGATAAGTACTGCTTTGTACTGCAGGAAAATGTAGAGTTAAATGAGTGTGACTAATTAAAATGTTGTGAAGTAGGATATGTTTTCTCTGGGCTTTTTGCTTGAGTTTGATGTCGGGTTTAAGTGAAAGAATTTAGGCACACAAGCATTCTACATCTGTGTGTTCTACTTAGGGAATGTTTGGTTGAATTAGATGAATTTTTGGAACACATGAAATTGTACAGGTTACGCAGGGGAAAATACACCCTGTGCTGTCTTACAGGCATTTGCTTGTTGCTTTGCAAGCAGGACAAGGGCTTGAGGAAGCAATGGGTTCTGAAGCACTGGTCATCAGGCAAATATTTGAGAGGTTTGACGTCTGAGCTGCAGAACTGCTCCGTGAGCCATCGGCTGCCTTTGTGCCTCTGTTTCTGCATTTGCCATCTGCCTTCTCCAAATACATCCTAACCTCCCTGGGGCAAATACCATTTTTTGCTTCTGTTTTGCAGTGTCTTGCACAATGAGACACATTAGTAATGTGAACAATATTTGAAAAGAGGCTTAGGTTTGTGAGTGACTGTGCAGAATTTATTAGAAACTATAGAGACTAGAGCACTTCATGCTTCATACAATTTCTTGCCTTCAGGCTAGGGTGGTTCACAGACTGATTGAGAGTGGTGTATCCAGACTCACCTTGTGAGGATTTTGTTGCCTTTATTTGCTTGTTCCTCGGGGTTTTTTTTGTTGTTTTGTTGTTTTTTTGGTTTTTGTTGTTTGGTTTTTTTTTAAAAAAAAAACAAACAGGCTAAATGGTCTTTCCCAATTCCGTGTCGCTTGAAGAACTACCTCACCTGGTGCATGAGCAAAAGAGTCCATTATGTTTTTATTTATTAACAAGATATGTCCAAGCATTTCAGAATAATTGGGATGAGAAGTGTTACATCTGGCCCTGACACTGTTAGCTCTTCTCAGTCTCTCCCAGGCTCCTTGGGGTCATCCTCCTCCCTGCATGATGTGAGTATCCTGGGCTTTTGGACATGACAAAATGTTCTTAATTGTAATTATGAAATGCCAGGAAGGGCTGAATTACTCACTACGAGTGACTAGGCTAGAAAGGATATGAAAATGTTGCACAGGAGTAACTGGTTTATCTCCATGCGGAGGACAATATCTCCCTCCTCCACTGCACACCTTTCACCTGTGTGATCCCCATGGGTTTGATGCCTGTATTTTGGTTTGAAGCATCCCATCAAGTGTGCCAGGCTCCCTATGCTTCTGCCAGAGGAGAGGGAGGATTTCCACTAATCTCCAGTATCTGATGTGGTAAAAGGACTCAGAGGATTTCCCTGTTTCCCACGCTCCAAACAAGTCCTTTTGGAAATGCTTCTTTTCTGTTGACCTTCAGAAGTATGGCTTTTAAGAGCCATGTGAGGGAATTTGAAAGTGCCTAGTGGGGTTAGATTCCCACGAACAGCATGAAGTGCAGATGCCCTTATCTGTGTGGGTGACTTAGAAAATCCTGTATTAGGAGCCAAAGTCACCTTGAAAGCTGAGAATCAAATTCTATCTTTAATCTCTGTGTGTTTTGACATTCTGTTTGAGCTGTGTAACTATTACACCTATGTCACTTCTGCATGTGTTCTCAAGAGTTTGTGAGAAGTAGTTAAAGAAAAACATGTATTTCAGGGTGAAAGTTGTAGAAAAGCACCTGACTGAAGCAGACTGTTCTTATGCATAATGGGGGTCCAGAGGAAGGTATCCAAGGAGAAGGTTTTCTGTGTCTCTGGACTCCTTAATTCATATCTTTCTCTACCTTGAAGATAAAGATAGATGTGTGAGCAACCCTCTAACCAAGCCAGTGTTCCCTCATGGCTAGAATAATTCATGCTAACTGCACAAAAAATATGCTTGTTAGGTGGGCTAATAGCAACAGAATGATAGAGACCTACTTTGAAATACAGCCTTCATTAATAAAGGTGTGGGCATTCAGTGGTGTCATGCTAAATGCCTCTCTTTTTTACAGAATGTTTATTCTGAAACACAAGGAAAGTAATTTCTTATTGTATTTTTTTTCCAGAGTATCTGTCAAATTATGTTGAGTATTTGCAGAGCAATAACTCAGGATTGACTGGTGGAAATCTTATAATCCAGGAACGTTACCCAGCACAATATCATCCTAATTTCCTCTGTGAGGATTAATTCTGCTGTTTTCTACCTCCATGACAGTGAATTGAGCATGTAGCAGACTGTGCATGTGAACGCATCCTAATCTCCTGTAATCTTTGCAAACACTTCAAGTGACCTTTTTGTTGAATGTCCTTTAAAAGCTTCTAGGATATTATCAAAAATAGCCAAAGAAATTACTGACAGAGCAAGCAGGACTCCATTGCTTCTCCAGCTTTGCTGTACAGCTCACATCTTTGCTGTGGAAAGGTTTGTCTTCTTCACTGACTGAGCTTGGTTTTGCTTTCTCTGGATTAATCAACTGTTTATTTTAAACCGAACTCAAGTAGAATGAATGCTAAGCTAAAGGAAAAATTCCTGGATGTGTAGTGAAGCAGCATTTCTTCTGTCTTGCATGCTGGAGTGCCTGTGCACCAGTTCAGCTGAGGGGGAACCACTGTGGAATAGTGATTTACATGCACACCTTGTGCTGCAGACAGAGGCTGGCCAGGTACACCCAGAGAGGTCTGTGTGTGACAGATGCCAGTGGAAACTGGGTCACTGACTAATGTTATGCTACAAACATGAGCCACACTACTGCTGCTCCTGCCTGTCTTACAGCCCCTCCAGGAGGCACTGTTTCTAATAGGGGCACTTCACTGGTCTTTCCACTTGTGTAAATGGACTTTATGTTTGCCTGAATAGACACAATTTTTGTTTTTGGCAAGGCAGGCCATTTCCCAGAGTTCCCCCAATGCTTCCTGAATGTCAAACACGTTGGGTCACTCTGGTGTGCACGTGAAGCCCCCCAGCACCTGTGTGTGCAACAAAACACTTGTGTCCAGAAAATACTTCATCAACCTCTTAAACACCTGTGATTCTGCCTAATAAAGTCTGTGTAGCACGTAGCTTTTATACGAAAGTTAATGATGCTTTAAGGCAGCGTGTTAGGTGCGTGCTTTGGCTGGAACAGCGGCCATCAATTTCCTGTGTGCTGTTGGTTTGTGTGTTTGACAATCCATCCATTTGTTTTCCTGGTCTCATCCATCATTTGCTCACAGTACTTTCCAACAGTTGTTGTCTTGCTATCAGCCTCTAATTTCACGTCCTTAAATTCATCAGCAGGTTGTATTTATCTTGATTGACAATTCATCACAATTACTCCTGCAATGGAGAACGAGTTTTAAAGAAAGAAAGTCCCTTTCATGTGCTGTAGCACATATAGAACTTATCATCCCTGTTGGAAAGGAGACCTAGAGAAGATAGGACTTTGTCACAGGTCCTATATTTCAGCCCTCCCCAAAATCTTTAACAAAATACTGTTTAATACTTGTAACCCTGGAAGGAGCTCAGTTTGCTCAGCTGGGGCCATTTTCTCACCTGCTGGCTTCTGCTTTACTTACACTTGCACAAATCAGGAGCTCATCTAGACAATCTCTCAAGCTTTTATCACCATGGCAGCTGAATACCACTGTCCTTGATCTTGACTAAACCTCTTCTTTCAATACATAGAGTTTGTGATGTTATATGGAGAAATTACAGAATGTAACTCTGTGTTGTCTGCAGATAACAGATGGGACAGGGCTGAGTGAGC